>JAIPMN010017594.1:950-30236 GCA_020650975.1 Apostichopus californicus
TACCCCCTGCTTACACACATATTCTCCCTCGAAATGACGGAATGGTTAGTTGCAATCAGGTATTAACAAACCACAGGCAGTACTCACACTGGTCTATGAAATAGCCAGTAGTATAGCTACTGGTCAGAGAATATTTTGAAATATATTTAACATTTTACTTACAAATTCAAGACGTTTCTTCATGAGGACACCACCCAAAAACATCTATTAGAATTAACGCTTTTGACGGAAACGACTAATCTCCAGACGTAAAAAGTCTGTTGTTGTTTGGTGTATTTTGTTTCAAGGAATACTATTGAAACATTAATACAACGTTGGTCTGTTTGCCAGTATAGCAGTATACTACAACACTATACACGATACACACTTGTGTTGTCCGATACACACAGAGAACACATTTACTACTGTAATTCTTACAGTTTTGTACCGCAGTAAGACCTGGATCGTGCTATAAATCGGTAGCATGTGCTATTAGGATGACAGTAAGAACTGAGGATATGTGTAATTCCAACAAATCCAATTGTTGGGATGTATTGGGATTACACATATCCTAACTTCTTACTGTAAACCTAATAGCACATGCTACCGATTTATCAGATTTGTCAGCACGATCCAATATTTACTGTGGTACAAAACTTTAAGATTTACAGTAGTTACTGTAATCTCTGCGTGAATCGGCTGTGTCTACACATACAGACATACGAAAGTAATTTCTGCACTCTTGCAATACTAGTGCAAAAACTCATTATTATAAACACACAGAATTAACAGATATAGATAGTATCGATTGCTTACCGGCGCCATCTTCGACAAGTATAATCATAGGCCAATGCTTTACTTTAATCTGTAGGCAAGTTCAATACACCTTGTGTTACAACATGGTATATGCAGAACTCTATACATTTAACATGGTGAAGATATCTCGTCAATCAAAACTTTAAAAAACACACAATAAGGTACCCGATAAGGTACGCGATATGGCAACCTGAAGTGAAAATAGTGTTCACTCGAGTGTAAACACCATACCAAGGCGAAAAGAAGTCATTTGATACACTTTTGATACAAAGAAAAAGGGCATGTCAGCAGAAATGTTGGCAAACAAATTAAGAGTCTGTACAAAGAAAGAAAAAAAACCCAACCAAACGCGGAACACAGAAATACGGGAGTAAATTAATATACTGATTTATATATATTCAGATATACTTGCTGCAAATTTGACAAACAAATTTGAATAATTTAAAAGAAAATAAAACATGCAAAAATGCATAAAATCGATAAGACATTATATAGCTATATTGCATGTAACGGGAACCCTCGAAAGTAGTGAATATTTTGTATTCGTGTCTATGCGGTTTCAGACAACAGCAATTCATTTTAGAGTATTTTGAACCTGGCGAATTTAGGCTTACTTTGGTTTTACTGTGAACGCTTCATAAGTTAGTTACAACATTAAGAGAGTATGATTTTTACAAGGAAAATATAAGTAGACAATCTGTTCTATCGGAGAAACGAACAATTATGTAACCAAGGTGTAATATAGTGAAATAAAATGTATATCTATACGGTAAAGTATAGTGAGTGATTCCAAGGAATCACCGATAACATTTGTTTTAATGTGTGTATTGGTATGATTGTCTTAACAAACTTTACCTTATTGTTTTCAATATACACACGTCATAAAACTGATGGTAGCGGTAGCCTATATATGCTGCAGAGGGGGAGCCATCATGGCAAATTTATGTGTAAATTAATTGTTAGGTTTGTATTATCATTATCTGTTTTACATGACAAAAGGGGTCTACTTGGGGGGGGGGGGCGGCGGCATATGAGCTGAGTGGGTGAGCCGTGTAGGGAACTGTGCCTCAATATTCTTAGTTAAAACATTGGGGCACTAGTATATGGGCTAACAATGAAACTTATGTACCTATCATAAAACATATAGACGTGATACATGTATTTATGAACCGTTGTTATCTTTTTTGAACGCCATTTCTACAAGACGTGCCTAGAATGTTGAGGTTGCACATGCACTACTGACTAATGACATCTGAAGAAATGTGTGAAGAAGCCTCATTGGCTTATCAAAGCCGCAAGCTGACCGAAGTCAGTCTTACATTCATATTTACCGTCCATGATTATGAATTGTCAATTGTCAACAACTCTATAACTCTGGACGACATACATTAATCTTGGAGTGACTCGAACCGGGGACCTTATGATTGGAAGGCACCGGCGTTAACCACTGAGCTAACACTATTAATAATATGATCATTTCGCTTAGTTCTATTTCTCATCGGGGGCTGAGCAGATGAGAATTTAAAACATTACTAACTACTAATCTCATAGCACAATGTTTGAACTCTTATTTGACACTTTGAGATACACGAGTCATTATGAGCCTGATAGGCCTAGCGACTACACGAGTTTGTCACTAAACTTGGGTTGGAGGGGGCTTTTGATATTCTGTCCCCCACCCTACAGAAAGTGGGGGCGTGTCCCCTGCCCCCCCCCCCATGATTATACGCCACTGGCTAAACGTTCAGACAAATCCAAAGACACCGTGGAATGAAGAGTTTTGAGAGTTAAATTGTATCAAGTATAAAGAAAAACTTACCTGGAATACAGAATTCGACTATTCGGTCCAGCTGCCTTCTTCTCCGTATGAATAACAGTCCACATATTTACATTCTGTATGACGCTATGTGCATTCCCCACATAATGGTCGAACCGAATAAGTTGTCCGAAGCAAGTCACTGTTTACACATCTGTTTAACATCCACGCTGCCTGATAAGCAGTTTCGTAATCATTGTCAGCCCATAATTTACGTACTAATCGTCTCATTGGGAGAAGAGGTTAGTCCGCAGCTCATGCACAGGCCAATATGGGGATATTGCGGATGCGATGTTGTCGACCGTTAGGCCTACCGTTGCCCCAGTCTGTACGCCATTCAGTCAGGTCTGATCCCATGCCGAGGCACAGGGGGCCGTGAAGATTTGTGTGCCCCACATCCGTCTCACCATCATGATCGTTG
Organism: Apostichopus californicus; assembly: GCA_020650975.1. NCBI lineage: Eukaryota > Metazoa > Echinodermata > Holothuroidea > Aspidochirotida > Stichopodidae > Apostichopus > Apostichopus californicus. Next base: position 3,983 of record JAIPMN010017594.1, read on the forward strand.
TACCATGGAGCTCTGTTTATAGCTCCATGGTTGTACTAAGCGTTCACACGATACAGAAACACGAGTGTGCACTAGAGATTATGGTACCCCTATATAATTGTTTAATGCCCCCTCGAACTTGGAATTCGTGGAGAAGGCCCTGCATTCAGTTTCGACACAAAATCAACAGGTTGGAGCTATTGATAAGTTTCAGCAGGGAAACAGCTCCCTGGTTTCACGAGATGGGTGAAACATGATTCATCCCTACCCTACCCTACAAGACTACCCTACAAGACTACCCTACAAGACTACCCTACATGACTACCCTACATGAACCATCCCTACCCTACATGATTATTATTTCAACAAAGTATGCTTAAACTGAAGGAAACAAATTATCTACCTTATATTGTATTGAATTCAGTTAAGTTTTAGTGCATCCCGAGAGGGTTAAAAAATGCACTTTCCTAAGGACGTATAGTGCACTGCAAACACTTACATGCACCTCAGGAAAATGTTGCTAAATTTGAGCACTGTAATATAATATGGACAAAGCTGGGCCTCATAGCCTTTGGTAATTTCTTTGTGTGCGTATGCAGTTGTTTAATATTCACACTGAGGACCTACACACAGGAATTCCAAGTACTCCGATGTCATTTGAACAGAATCACCACGTCCTCAGAAGAATTCTATTGTCCTCAGAAGAATTATATTGTCCTCAGAAGAATTAAATAAGGTATGTCTGTGTGCGTAGGGAGGGGGGAGTACTCGTTTGTGGGCGGTCACTCATGCAATCCATGCCATTAGAGTTAGTTGTTGGCACGATTTGATGACCCATAGTTATGTTTATATATAACTATGACCCAAACAAATATGCTTTGTTTTAACAATTGATATTTCAAAATCTCACATTCTTGTGATTTTTCAAAAAGCTTCTTTCTCATATTTCTAACAAATTGAAACGAAGCAAATAGCAAAAGGAAATAAACACAAAACTAAATTTAAAAGAATCCATTTTAAGTATGACTAAAATATTCACATTTGGATCATTTGGATAAAAGAATACAAATAAATACAAACAGATCGATGTGTATCATATTCCGATTCTTTGTTCATATTATAAAGATATTTGTAAGCATTTCATGCAACATAAAACAAAAAAAAACAAAAAATAACCAAACCTATGATAGAAAATGAAAAAGTGAAGAGAATTCAGGATAGAGGTTGCAGTTTATTTTGAAAACAGTAGCAAAAGGACCAACCATAAATTCCCCCTTTTTTTATATAGCATGATAGTTCTTTTAAGTAGACACAAGATGGCGACTTGGATACAGACACGCTGCAGGGTAATTGACTAGGTCAAGGGGTTCTACTTGTGCAGTTCTATATAATTTGATTTGAACACTAGTCAGTGTTGTGAGGAGTCACTAAACTTCCACTGTGAAGTGACACCATAAACCGTTTGTCAAGTTTTGCCATTTTTTTCAGATTATACAATCAAATCAGGACCATTACAGGACACAGACTCAACTGGACATCGAACTGGACTCAACTGGACATCAACAACTGTGACCATAATTTGTCCTTCTAGCAGATTTGGATATAACACTGCTAGGATATAACACTTGGATATGTATTTTAGATCCTCCTGCAAGCAGGAACTCGCGAAGAAGCCATCATTGGCTTATCAAAGCCGCAAGCTGACCAAATTCAGTCTCTTACATTCATATTTAACATCCATGATTATGAATTGTCATCAACTCTGTAACTGGACCACATACATTAATCTTGGAGTGACTTGAACTCGGGACCTTATGATCGAACTTCTTATGATGGAACTTGGGACCTTATGATATAACACTTGGATATACCACACACATGTAACACTGACAACCTTTAACCACTCCCATGCTCAACAAGTTGAGATGATATTCTTCTGAGGGAAGCTATTTTTTGTTTATAATTTTGTTCAATACAAGAATCCCACATAATTATAAGTACAGGTACCTGATATGGTAAAATTTATCTCACATAAATCAGGAAAAAATGAGACTTTTTGGGAATCTTTCCAATTTTATTTGGATGTGATTGATACTAATAGGGCATCAAGAAGGCTAAAATTATTATCATAATGGAGTCACTGACTCATTGATGATCAACGCTCACTTGATAAGAATAATCAGGATCAATTTTTAATAAAATAATGATAATCATTGCATAAAAATACTTAGAGGGTTTTCAGAAACTTGCCATAAACTGAAGAGCTAACTGTGAGGTAACCATAATTTTTTCAGAAGTTCCGTGGACATGATATTGCCGTGGACATCACAGGTAGTGTCTACACCTATACGTTTTAGGGATGATTGGAAATTTGAGATCTCGATGCTTGGTGGTGTTTTCAACAATCACGGTAAAATGCTAAAAATTTTGTAATACATTTTCCAGACACAGGCATTTGTTTTTCAAATTTACATTATTTCTCTTTAATTCACAAACTTTTTAAATGATCAGTGACATTACACAATATCCAGGGACAATTTTGGTGATGCTTATAATCTGGGAACAATCCATGAAATTCGGAGGACAGTCCCCAGAAATCCGGGACATCTGGTCACCAGAGGCTAAAGCCGATAACAGATATTTGATGATGTGAAATTGCAAATGTTTTTGGTAGCCTGATCTAGAACAACTGCAACAAACAAATGGAACAGAAATTTCATCCAAATTCTTCATAAATCATCTACAGTTGCCAATTAACCAGTTGGTTTAATAATGCCAAACATTCCAATTTATTATTTTATTACTTGCATTTTAATTTTGGAGTATTTGAAAAATTTGAAATTTGATCGAGTGAAGCCGTGAGTAGATAACAGGTATTCTACTCTGAGATGACTCTTTCGGTCTAACATAAAGCGACAATTTATCGGAAGAAAGAAACCTGTGAGGTATCAGCTAAAACAAAAGAACAACCTTTGCAATGGAGAGGGGGGAGGGGTGGGGTGGGGAGGGGGAATGTCAAGATACCACTGTGACTTTAAATCATGTGAAGAATGTGTATAGCACTGTTTTTCACATCTATCTGTGCCTCTCCTTAACAAATTACCAAATTATCGTAAACTTTTCTACTCATACTTGCGAAAAAATGGTTAGAAATTAATCCTGACCGTCACCTCGGGTCGGTCACTTCCACAATTCATAATCACAATTCATAATCACCCTCCTCTCGCACATAAGAGCAAAAAAAATCTGTTACTGAATAACATATTTGTTTCGAAAGGAAATTTCATCATAAACCTTGAATAGAACAGAAATTATGTCTCAGAAGCCTATGGCTACATGGTACAGAATTAGAAATTTCTGATATCAAAATAGAGAACGTTTTCTTTTTCATCCAGCTTAGGCAATTATAATCCCATATAGGTTACATGTTAGGCTAACCACTGAAAGAAAAATTAATTTTGCATCTCTGTCAATATTTGAATGGCACATGGTTAGAGTGGAAATTAGAGTCAATGAATACCATTAATGAACATATTTAAGTAGCTCCGGACATTGGTGTACTATGGTTGCTTTGTGTATATATGCTATGAAAGGACACCACTAGCTAGCTTCTTATACTAAATTGTAAGGACATATCCTACAGAAAATGAAATTTTCCAAGAACAAAAGAACACACTTTCTAGGCATATAACCTCCACAAACAAGAATAATTTCCCATGGATATTGTTATGGAATTTTTTATGTTATTGAAATGTTATCAATCCACAAAGACATAAATTTAACCTCCCTCGGGTCACCACAGAGTGAATTACAGGCGTTGCATTACGGGCTAAAGTCAACACTTTACCAACAAGTAGCTATACTGTCATATGCCTGCAGCAAGCACTATTCAGAATTTATTGCTTGAATGTGGGCAGTCCCCCCACCAAACACCCACCCCCCCAAAAAAAAAGAGGGGATTTTGGAATAGTAACACGCTGTGACACCTGGTTGATTCAGTGTACGAACGAACACTTTTATGTTCTGTTTTTATGACTAGCTCCATCTGTCCCTTACACGCCGAACCATTTGTTCTACAGACTGACATTTGGAGGGACTTGATCCTAAAAGAGGACGATACGACGCTCCAAAGCCTTCCACACAGAAGTTACCAACGCTTACATATTCCCACTGATCTCTGCATGATATAACTCCTGAGTGTTGCATTTGCGTCCCCTGACCTGAACCTACGCCTCCAGACCTCCGTCGGTCCCTCCTGACTCACATATGTACCTACTAGTGATATGGGGCTATGCCTCATAAATACGCATTGGAGAAGCTCCTATGCCTTACAACACTCATGGATAACCTCCTGATGCACATTTTATGCCTCCCTACTCTCGTTGGTACCTCCCGACCCTCATCGGTACCTCCTGACCCTCGTTGGTACCTCCTGACTCAAGTCGATATCTCCCGTCCCTCCTCGTCATCAGTACGTGTTGGAGAAGCAGGTGGCACCGAAAGAGAGGTCTCTCTTGATGGCTGTCACACAGTTCTTTGGTATTAACATACCTGTTGGAACAAAAAAATCATAAACCAATCATAAAAATATACCTGTCACATGCACTGTATTAGAGTTTTCATATTGACATTTTTTCTGCTGTATAATAATAATAAAACTTGCTTTCAAAAAGATCTTATTTTCCCGCTAGCTTTTCTTACACCATCTTAACATTTCATGTTCTCCTCTTGTAGCAATAATACCCTCGCCGGCCCTCTCCCAGCGCTCGATCAAATTCGATGTTGTATAATTTGTCGCTGTGATTTTCTGATTAATCCTAATTGGTTTTTTCTTCTTTATCTGACTAAATTTCCCCACCCTCCCTTTCACTGCCTAACCCTCCCTTACCCATTCCTCTCAGAAATTCAATATATGCTTGTATCCTACTGTTTCTTCTTTCCCTTCATTTCCCCACCAATTCCCACCAACCCACCCACCAACCCATCCACCCAACCACCCCCACTCCTCGCAGAAATTCTATATCTACTTGTATCTTACTTTTTTTCTTTTCCTTCATTTTCCCACCAGCTTTTGTTCCAACTCCCACCCACCAGTCCACCAACTCACCCACCGACCCCCACTCCTCGCAGAAATTCTATATGTACTTGTAGTATCCTATATAAATATTCCTCACCGACAAGTTTGGAGTTATCCGCTGTTTTAACTCTGATGAGCTGCATCTTTCCGTCTCTCCCTCCTCTGTAGTTCATCAGGATCCTCTCCACCCTGCTCCAGACGCTGAGCACCGACCCACCGAGGATGTAGAAAGTTCTGCTCCGGAGTCCTACGTCACATGGTATACCCACATCAGTATTTCTGCATCTGCCTCTCCTAAAAAAGAAGAGAAACATAAAAAAATATCAAATAAAAAACAGGTGGAAGGAGAATCTTCCTTCTTCAGATGCAATTCTTGAACTTCCCACAAACACTTATAAACATTTCAATAACATTTATCAACTGCTCTGGGAAAAGGACCTTTCTGTGAAATCACTAAAATGGTTCAAGGATAAGAGTTGCAGTCCCCCCTCCCCCGCACCCACACCACAAGTTTTCCTCCAACAGCAGAAAACTTTCCTCTGTCTTGAATATATTTGATCATGCTGCCTTCGTCTCCCTTAGTATTTACAAATGGCGATCAGACGATGGTGGTAAACTCTCCCCCATGAATTTGGGAAGCAAAAGGGCGACTGACTGTCTCAGGATGAAATATGAACCTGCCTGCCTTGCAAATCCGAGCACTCAGAGACAGGGTATTCAAAATGTATATAAAAGCTAACGTATCACTTTCTATGCGTTAAAGTACACTTTGAAGTAGTCTTGAACTAAACTGAATATGGCATCTAAGCAATCTTGTATTTTCAGCACACGTATGTCAATATCATGAATATTTAGTGTATGTAAATCACCAGAATTTATGCGAGCACATTGCAGCAGCTGCAGTGTACTGCTGCTCCCAGTGGGTTTTGGCCTCGTCTGGGATCACCTTCTTATATCAATATCATGAATATTTAGTGTATGTAAATTACCAGAATTTATGCGAGCACATTGCCGCAGCTGCAGTGTATTGCTGCTCCCAGTGGCTTTTGGCCTCGTCTGGGATCACCTTCTTATATCAATATCATGAATAATTAGTGTATGTAAATTACCAGAATTTATGCGAGCACATTGCCGTAGCTGCAGTGTACTGCTGCTCCCAGTGGGTTTTGGCCTCGTCTGGGATCACCTTCTTATATCAACATCATGAATAATTAGTGTATGTAAATTACCAGAATTTATGCGAGCACATTGCCGTAGCTGCAGTGTACTGCTGCTCCCAGTGGGTTTTGGCCTCGTCTGGGATCACCTTCTCATATTAATATCATGAATATTTAGTATATGTAAATTACCAGAATTTATGCGAGCACATTGCCGCAGCTGCAGTGTACTGCTGCTCCCAGTGGGTTTTGGCCTCGTCTGGGATCACCTTCTTATATTTCTGCTTCAGTTCGGTCAGAGTCTCCGTCTTCACCTGTTGGCCCAAGTTTGGTCGATAGATGTTCATGATGCCCTTCCTCGCGGCGCTCGCATTGGATGAGAATTTGACCAAAACCGCTAGCCGCTTCCCGTTACGGGTCTGAGCGAGGAGAGGAGAACACCGGTCATCACAATACAATTTAAAAAACTATCTAAGTCTTCCCAAAGACATCTCTGCTCTGCCATCTCTTGGCAGAAAATCGATGTGAACAACCTTACTGGAAATGTTAACTGTTGATGCTTTCTCCACAACCACCACCATCAAAAACCCTCCCCACCCCCACCAATCCACCCGCCTCTCAACTTTTTGTAGCAACACACCATATTAAGAGAATGAGACCCAACACCACGTGTAAGCACTTGGAATCCATTGTTAACACGTTACTGAACACATCCAGAACATTATTGAGTCGCTGGTTGACAGCAGTTGACTTAAAATGATCTATATGGTAAACTACTTAGTCCAGAAACTTTGACAGATGAGCCCTACGCACTCTCAAAACATAAAGTAAATACTGACATGCAAGTACAATTTATCAAGATGGATTTCAAGGCTTTGACTGATGACAAAAATTTGTGTTCCTAAGTATTGACCTTAAGTTGCTCTTTAAACATATATACAGCTGATAAATTCAATTTTTGACCAGCTTTTTAACATTTTCATCAAAGTCAACCATTTCTACATATCTAACATGGCCATGAAGAGTCGGCTATCTGGCCTAAACTGATGTAGCAGAAAGGAACAGGACGACTCTTGATTACTGCTGACGGCTATGAATTTCATTCTTGCGATCATTTTGTACAAAATGTAAAATCAGATACATACAGAAGCTTAAAAGTGCCATCAACATGAGAAAACTTTGCCCCAATAAGTCAACATTTTTCAGTATATTGTTTAGAAAACAAGATTATATCTTATCAAAAATCAGAGCAACGTTGGATTGCTCAGTTGCTTTAACTGAGCAATTGAACATTCTTCTGCAAAATGTTTAATTGACAATTTATCATATCTCGTCAATTCAACATTTTTCTGCAAAATATTAAATTGTCAACTTATGGGGCAAAGATATTCTTATGTTTGATGGCACTTTTAAGCTTCTGTAGATACAGGTAGAAGGTGCATCGTGGATAAGACACTGAATGTTTTCTCGGATTCACATTTATTTCATGAATATTCATATCACAAAACAAATCATAACATCTAACGGATGAGCACCTCATCAAGGAAGAAGCAAGACAGATACCTTTAACGAGATGTAGAATCCCTCGTCGGGATAAGTCAGCTGGCTCCACAAATCAACAGCTAGACCCCACTTTAGTCCTCGTTCAGCACTAACCTGTAACAGACAATGAAGATTGATTAGGGAGGGCGTTGTGGTCAAGTGGTAAAGGCAGTGGACTTGTGATCTAAGGATTACAGGTTCGAGCCCTGGCCAGATCATTGCATTGTGTCCTTGGGCAAGGCGCTTTATCTCCATTGCCCCTCTTTACCCAGGTGTATAAATGGGGACTTGCGAGGTGACTTGTAAATATAGTTGCGTGCGCCGGTTTGTGGCTGCACCCTATGGGAAGTCCCCCAGGTGACACGTGGCTGTGGTGCCCCAGGAGAGATTGTTTGAATTGTGCACACTTTGGTGTGTAGGTGTGACAAGTTACCAATGACCAGGGTTAAGAACAGCGCGGCGAGACTTTATTGTAAGTTGCGCTATATAAGAACTGTTAATTATTATTATATCTTCCCAAGCTAAAAACCTTCCCAAGTAAGACTGATGAAGTTATGGTTTCTATTCTTATACACCATTTATATCTGATACGTTCCCTAGGTGGGGGAAATTTCTCTCTACGGCAGGCATTCATGTTCTTCACATTTTATACCTTGTTCAGGTTCAGGGGATATGAGATTATGAAATACAACCAGCTATATTCTTCCTAATTCACAACTTTCTGATAGAAGGAGCTATATTCATCATAATTCAAAACCTTCCAAATATGGCAGGTTCATTTTTCATATTTCAGAACTTTATAATACAGGGAACTTTATTCTTCATATTTCACTATTATATAACATATATGGAACTATGTTCTGCCTACTTCATGTCTTTCTAATACAGGGAACTGTATAATTCATATTTCACTATTGTATAACATATATGGAACTATGTTCTGCCCATTTCAGAACTTTCTACTACAGGGAACTGTCTTCTCTATGTTTCAAACTATATAACATACAGGGAACTATGTTCCACCGATTCCAGAACTTTCTAATACAGGGAACTGTATTCTTTCATTGTATAGTGTATATGGAACTATGTTCTGCCTATTTCAGAGCTTTATAATACAGCAAGCACGATTCTCTATATTTCCCAACGTTCTAACATATAGGGAACTATGCTCCACCTATTTCATGGAACTGTCTTCTCCATTTTCCACGACTCTCAAACATACAGGGAACTATGGTCCGACTATTCCAGAGCTTTCTACTGCAGGGAACTGTCTTCTCTATGTTTCAAAACTGTCTAACATACAGGGAACTATGTTCCACCTATTCCAGAACTTTCTAATACAGAGAACTGTATTCTTCATTTTTCACTATTGTATAGCATATATGGAACTATATTCTGCCCATTTCAGAGCTTTCTACTACAGGGAACTGTCTTCTCTATGTTTCAAAACTCTCTAACATACAGGGAACTTTGTTCCACCTATTCCAGATTTTTCTAATACAGAGAACTGTATACTTTATATTTCAATATTTTATAACATGTAGGGAACTATGTTCTGCCAATTTCAGAGCTTTCTAATACAGGAAGCAAGATTCTCTATATTTCACCTCTTTCTAACATATTCTAACCTATTTCATGGAACTGTCTCCATTTTCCACGACTCTCTAACATACAGGGAACTATGGTCCACCTTTTTCAGAACTTTCTAATACAGTGAACTGTAATGTTCATATTTCACAACTTTCTAATACAGCATTATGGAACATGGATGACTCGTTCACAATGATTTCATATTTGACTCCAATTTCAGCTTGAGCTGTCTCTGAATGTATCTTCACTCTCAATCTACGAACTTTTCTTTGCAGTTTATACTACAAATGTTGCGATATCCATTTTCCATGATCCACAGGGACACTTCATGCATATTCAACACATACCTTGTGCAGCTGACACGTAGCAGTTCCAGTAGAAAAGCTGCCGATAAAGTTGTTGGTTTCTAATTTTTTAACGATTTGGCCCTCAGATATGATGTCTGAAAGAAAGAAGGGAAAAGACCCAAAAATAATAATAATAATAATATAGCAAAATCTGTAAAATAATCTGTCTTCACTTTAAGACACATAGCTACTAACATCTGAAGCCCGATACATCTTTCTTTTATTTAAGCTTAGGCACTTATTTCCAACATAGCTTTCATGTTAGGCTAGTGAAGTATCCTCCAAAAATTATGACAAAATAATTCAAAAACTGTTCTGCACCAAGTGACTTTTCAGAAAGAACAGAAACATCAATTGGTTCAAGAAAAGCTGCATTGGACTTTCCTTCAATAAGTTAACAGAATTCATACTATGGACCACACTATTACCTCGGATGGTTACATCTTCCTTACTTCACTTACCCAATATTCCCATATCCCACAATCCTTCTTTCTTTACACGTGATATAATTTCTGCTAAGGTGTCACTGAAGTATCCAAAGAGTTCATTCTGGAGATCGACCTCTACACCGAGGAGTCGGTTCAAAAACTTTGGTAAACTATTATAATCTGGAGAAAAAAAAATTAAGAAATGAAAAAATCATAATTATTGTAATTTAACTTTATTACCATACAATAATATTTTAAGAGTTTATCGGAGTACATACTCTGCGTTTAAACCAGGCAATAACATCCTTATCGCCTGCTTCATCTGGAATATATCGTTTGATAAATTTATTTTATTATTTATTTATGAAGTATCTGACATTGGTAGAGTATACTAAATGATATTGCCATCACTGTTACCATTTGAGCAAGGAATTGGTCAATTTATATTACGATGAAAGATTGAATTAGAAAAGTACACTAAGGGGCTGACAATCCTTTCCAATTGAATCCAAACTCAAGAACAAAATCATCAGAAAGCTCAGACATAGAAAGAAAATGCAAAGGTTTTAGAATATATGACCTGATCACTTCTTAAACTGCAGTAATTGAATATGATGCATTTCCTGAAGTAATGAATGTATTTGTGTGTATTTGAATGAAGTGTTTACGTTTGTATGTAACAAGCAAAACAACAAGAACAAGATTACTGTGGAATAAGAACAGATACGGCTCACGATGTAACAGGCTATTTATAGTAACAGGTGATTTCCTCTGGAAATGCAACATGCTCCTAAAATCAATTTGTCTTAAACAGTTGCCTACAAAAGTAACAAAATATTTTTACTAAAAGTAAATGCATGACTTTTGAACTTTGTGATTTAAGACCACCAAAAGTTAACGTCAACATACCTTTATCTAAAGAAGCAAAACTGAAATGTTCATTGGCTATGATCAAGCCAACACCAATGAGAGCTTCCTTGCAATCTGGGGGAGATTAAAAAAAAAAAAAAAACATAAAACAGATATAAGACAAATGAAAAAAGTTACAGTAAATACAGTACCTGAAAGAACTTGATATTGGATCAATAATCGGAGTAAAATTTAAACAGATTAAGGACAAGCATAAAAAAAATAAAAATATAAAGACATTTTTAAAAGAACATCAGCACTTTCTGACTAGAAATGAATTCAATCCAAATGACTTCAGGAAAACAAGTATTATGGGGGAGGGGGGGGGGGAGGGGGAGGGAAGGATTGGTACGAGGAGGTACGAGATGGGGATGTGGAAGTACACATTGATGGGTACTACTGTTCTTCTGTCATCCCTGGTCATCAGTTTTTTTTTTCCTCTGGTTGTCTAATTGGACCCCATAACATATTGTGAAGACAACTGCCCTTACTGCATTCAGACTGATGCAAATAATGTCAATAAGTAAAATATAACACGCTTGCTTCAAATGACTGAGTGTACCTGCAAAGAATCGACTCCTAGGTGGTTTTACCATCGGCGTTTCACTGCCGACGATAGACTTCATGACCGACTCCAAGGCTATACGACCATACTGAAATATATTAATATAAAAAAGGAAAGATCTGTATGAATATTCGAGATTAAAAAGAAACAAAATAACGATCATGACGATTTGATGCAGCTTTATTAACATTTTCAATCATTTTGATTTACACAATTCTAAACCTCTTCAATCAAAGAAAATAGCATAACACAGCACAGAGCCTTTGCCCAACCATCTGTCCACCATCCCCAACCCCCCCACCTTCTATACAAGGCTTCCCCTTTTGACAGAGCCTGAATAAATTATATAATATATGGAAAATAGAATTTTGGACAAAATTATCACACAGTACATTTATTTGTTGGAATGGAAAATAGTCATCGTTAATTTATCGTTAATTTAATTTATCTTATATGTTAATGAATGGTATGTGTAGAGATGAATAAAGCGAACTTGGAACAAAAGACAACCTTTGACACTGACCTTATTATCAATATTGAACTGGCTGAGGTCCCGAACCTCAGTTGCACGTCTGTCACCGTGTGTAAGAGCACCCTTTTGGACGGATAATTAAAAAAATTTAAAAAAAAAAAAACATCAATAAGGATTCAACAATGAATGGTTTTAGGGTCAATAGGTTAATAATAGAAAGTAGCACCATACTGTTCAGTATCTGAATGTGTCATTTTGAAGAGAATGATCTGAATTACACTGACCACTCTTTGAATGTTTTCACTGCAGGGAAGATCTTGCATTACTAGGTTCTAAATTCAGAGATAATTTAATAGTAAAGTGTCTCCCATACCACCCAACCCAGAGGAAATATAAGACATTATATTATTATTTTTTCCGGATTTCCGATTTTAAGTATAATGAAGCACCTCGTACTGATATGACTTGTCAGAGAAAATCCATCCCCCCCAAAAAAATAATTATAATAATATTAAAAAAAATATATCAATAATAATAATAATCATAATAATAATCATAATAATTACCATAATAAAAATCATAATAATAATAAATATTCACTATATGGCACCTATTCTGCAACTGTGATACTATTTGAGAATAAACTTTTGTACCTTCTACCATAGGTAAGTATCACTGAATGTAATTGCAGAGTAGATTGCTAAATGTTGTATTGTCTCAACCTACTTTCAAAGGCATGCAATAGCCCGTCTTTTAACTTTTTCTTAAACATTTGTTAGCTAACATTGTAGGAATAAGCTGAAGTGGATGAGAAGTACAATAATAAATTGTAGAGCAATTAATGATGTCTGCCCGACTTACGAGACATTCCAATCTCTTGGCGACGATGGAAGCGAACCGCCTCTCCCCGGCCAGTTCGGATATAAGAAAGACATACTCTGGGGCACTGACTTGGTTAGATCGATGAGTACGACCTGTAAACAGAACCGTGAAAGATTCACCAAAATCAATTTCATTAATACTCCGAATGAAAGCGGGAACAGCTTAAAGTTAAGGACTTGCATTGCAAACGGTATCATGGTCTGCGAAGGTATCTTCGGATGAGACGAGAAATGCCTCTGACCTATAAACTTCAGGAACGGGTTAAAAATGTGAAACAGCCAGCCCCTTACTCGACAGACTCACCAAATTGTTGGACTGCCCTGTCGGCACTCCATGGAATTTCTAGAGTAATGTGGACCCGTCTCTTCTGGTTTGGAACCCGTCTGTCTGCTTGGAGAGAAATCCCTGAGCTAGCTGCCTCTGATATTATTGCCACATACTGTGAAACAGTTTAAAATAAAAAATTTTAAAAAACATTTTTAAATTTTTTTTAAAAATAAATCTTTTAAAAATAATTTTTTTTTTAAATAAATCAATTTTTTTTTTGTTCATGTTTATTGTCTTTCTCCAGTATAAAGTATAATTTTTTTTTTATTATTATTAGTATATTTTGGGTTTTTTTTTTATGTGTGTAACTTGGTTTTGTTCATGTTTAATATATTTCTCCAGTATAAAGTATAAGCATGGTTTTGTTTCTTAGATACCACAGTGTTTTGCTCACCTTTTCTCCATCCATGAAACGTTTCTTTTCTGTGAGGTTTAATATCTCTAGTGGTACGTCCATCTCACATCTAGATTCGTATTGCACGTTGCCATCGTTATTGCTGACTACTCTGCCCTTTCTGCCGGTCATCTGGAATAAAAAATAAATAAATAAATAAATGCTGTGAGGCATCGATTTCATTTTACGGAGCAACTTGTTTTCGGGAAAGTGCATGTAAGTAGGGCAAAGGGTACTGAAACTTTGTTTTTGAAGATAGGCCTAGTACTACACATTTAATTTCTTTCATTTGGATTTTCTAATCCCTGAGGCAACTGGTTGAACTCTTGTTCTAGCCAAAAGTCTCATTTTACGATTCGTTTATACTTGCCCAGTCAGTTTTCTGATGTTCATTTACTATACATTTCTTAACTTGTTTTTTTATTCTTAATTTTTTTGTTGACAAACAGTGCAGACTAATACCATCGAATATTAACTTGTTTAACTACTTTTCTATTCCAATCGAGTATTCACACGTCACGGAAGCTTCAAACTTGGTTAACAAATTTCTGCAAGTACAATTATTCTGAGTATTAACTCCTACTATTAAAAGTATATCGCTTAAGTCAAGCAACTTTCTCAAGGAGAATTCATACCTCAGCAACATTTTCGGGTCCACCAAGTTCCTCGATGAGCTCATCCAGGGTATTGGGGGGCAGAATAGGACCTAGTTCCTCCAACATGTCCAGGAGTTCCTGCTTCATAAGAGAAACTCTGTCGTATGCATCCATGCCTGGTAGACTGGTCTGTCTGGTAGCTAGAGAATAAAAAGAGTATATGGAAGGGGTGGGTCAGTGACATGGTGACGCTTATGTGAATTGAGCAAAATATATCCAGACTTTGTCTTCATTAAACCAATGGGAGTTATTAGCATTGAAAAGTAGCTCACTGCTTTCTTTCTCTTAACTAGATATAAATGTTATGTTAGATTCTAATTTTATTCTTCAAGAAACATAGCCTCTAGGTCTGACAACACAGTTACTGTTTCCGGGGGTTCTCCATCAATTTTTAATTAGGGCCATAGCACAATATTGGTTGGAGCAAAGATCCTGACAGGCAGGATGGATGTCTCTCCTAACCTATATCGAACAATCTGCGTGACATATGGGTCGGGGGTGTTTTATGCCTAAGGCATTCAGACTCGGCCTATCTCGAAAAGTGCATCATTGCGTGTCAATTTCATTCTTTTTACGAGCCTGGATAAAATCTTTCACAGTCCGGATCCGACCCACCCATCAAGACCCGCTGGTCCAGGTCGTATCACAGGCTACTTCTTCGCAAAAGAACCGACCTTTGACCTACATTAAGCACCTCACAATGCCTTTTCAGTTAAGACACCCAAAATGATGACGATGATAAACACAACTAAAATACGACACCCGAAACCAATCCTGACAAAGGAATTACTTTCCCGCAGCTTACCGGATGGAAAACTAGGCATTGACGATGAAAGCTTGCTTTGGTAGTCCTCTGGTTTCGGTTTGCTGATAGAAGTCTTTGGCGTTATTCCCAAGGCTCTGAGGGCGCTGTCCGCCATACTCTTCATCTGTTCTTCCTCTCGATCCTTTCCTTTGCCTTTCTTACGAGTCTTCTTCTTCTTTGTCTTCTTGGCGACTTTGTCCTTCTTCTTCGTCTTCATACCTTTCTTCAACCAAGGATCTTTGGATTCGAAAATAGAGAAATCGTACGACTTGGATAAAATATGGAACGGTTTAAGAATGGAGAGAGTAGATACAAATGACTAAACAAAGAACACAGTAAGATCCATAATTTATCCTTTTGAGAATAATAATCATAATAATATTGAGGGTTTATAAAGCGCAGGTGAATCCACCAATAACGGTGCTGCTCAAGGCGAATCACAATATTACCCCTGGTCAACGATAACCTGTCAAATATAGAGACAATCCCTCCCCACATGGCCATATGCTAAACAGTGCCCCAACTGACAGTTTATCGCACAGGTCCCCATTTATACACCTGCAGGGTGAAGAGAGGCAATGGAGATAAAGTGAATTATCCAAGGACACAACCTAATGATCTGGCCAGGATTCGAACCTGCAGGCCTAAGATCACAATCCATGGCCTTAACCACTTGACCACAACGCTCTCACTAGAAACACCAATTTAGTTGACGTCTGTTTTAAAGTCTCAACAATGGCAAAGAGAGGGAGTAACACTGGTTGATTTTATCAACACAACTGTATATGAGTGGAATATTATGTTAGACAACATTTGCATCATCATAAGCAGCACAATTTCATCTCTGCTAGAGGAGTGATCATCGTCGATGTCTCATCCCCCAAAAACTCCATCACTCACCGTCATCTGAATCGGAATCTCCAAACGGGTTGAACTCTTCTTCATCATCGTCCTGGTCATCATCATCATCCTCCTCCTCTTCGTCCGAGGAGGAGAGTCCGGAAGATAGGGACAATTTCTCGCTGTCGAGGTCGGAGAACTCGGAATCGTGGCTGCTGTCACTCATGATGTCATCATCACTACCAGTCTGCCGTTTCTTCTTCCTTTGATTGTTGGCGTTGCTCTTGCCTGCGAATAATAAAAGAGAGGACCAAATTAATGAATTAATGTCAATTAATGTCATTATAATTTCGTTCCCCCATAAAGAAAACAAATTGAACTTAACCTATGAAAGCCTCAATTTTCCAGCAAAGAACAGCAAAGAACTGTGTTCCAGCAAAGAAATGGATTTTAATTTCGTTCAAACTTCATAAGGTTTTGTTCAGCATCGAATGGGATCCAAACATAAGGTGGCTGGTAATCTCTGACTTCCGTGGACATTTCCTGGATTTCATGTTCCTTCGTGTCCCCAGATTGTCCTTGGATTAATTGTACTGTCTCCAGATTGAAACATTGCAAGTGTCCTTGAAACTATCCCAGAAATACTAGAAACACTCTAAATAATTCAAATTGATCCTATCTGGCCTTCAATGCTCAGAAACAGCTTGCATGGAAGCCATGCTAAACCCCTCAAACTTCAAATCCTCCCTTAAAGTAGGTGGGGAGGATAAGTGGCCCTAAATGCTCCCTCTGCTCTTGTCACTCTTTACCACTCAACGACTCCATGTTGCTAAGCTACGACCATTATGTTTTAAAATTTGTTATTAACAAGAAAACAATAATTTTCACTATTGCAACTGTTTTTCAAAGCAAGTAATTTACCTCTCTTCCGTTTCCTCTTGCCGTTACGTTCTTTAGTCTCGGCTTTCGTATCTGGGTCGAAAGATAGTCCAAACAGACCAGCCATCTTGGCCCTGTTTGGTGCTGGGAAGTGTTTCTCTATAAGAGAACTGAATACACCCCTGAAAAACAAAGAAGAGAACACAAAGATATTGATTTATATCGGCAGACAATTCGATTCATTTTACAAAATCAAAGGATATTATTTATACTTCCATACAAGGGGGGCTGCAAATTGCTGCAAACACAGGTACTTAACAGTGACTTCAAATATTTAAATTAAGTCTTACTTTGCGGTCGAGACAAAATCAGAGAGTTCTCCTCCGGCTTCTTCTAAGGCATCCAACGTCCTAGCTTCACCGGTCGACTGTAAACCAATCACCACACACTGAAAGAGGAAACAGAACATGATGTCACAATTTTAAAGCAACTGGGAGTGTCTTTAATGTAACTTTTCAAGCAAGTTCACTTGAAGGGCATCTATAGTGTCATGTTGATTCCATTAACGTCAGAGCAGCTACATGCAGTCTCGAGAAATTTGGTTACTTTTATTCAACACATAGCCTGAATCATGAGTTCTCTATTTCTTTTTTACGAGCATATTAGTCGCAGCAAAAAGACCAAAGGGAACCATAATCTCACTTTATACCTAGATTGAGTACTGCATATATGTGGTAGGCTGGTAGGGCCCTTAGGTCTAAGACCTCCAGAGCCTGTATACCTGATTAGATTGTCCGTCGATATTTCTTTTGCGTGCTGGATTGAAATCTTTGCAGGTCACCTATTTGGAATTCCTGGCTTTAACCCATCACATTTCCATACAACATATACCTAGCCTAGCTCACATTGTATAAAAGAACCAAAGCTAACGATTTTAAATTTTTATCAAATGTTGATGATAACTACCAGCTAACTGTACTGTACCCGTTTTAAACTTTAAACTTTAAATTTTTTATTTTTTTTTGAAGTTCACAGAGCAAATTGAACTAGTAGCTAATGTAGGCAGTGCTATGAAGTTATGATCTACAGTTTACTACCTTAAGAAGACAGTTTTAGGACTTTGTAAAAAAACATGTATCTATACCGGTGTATATGTTGGAAATACGAGACCAATAAATTATAAGCACTATCAAGTTCCATATAGGTCGCGTACGGTGCAACTTAGCAAGTCAAATTACTTCATATCAGTAGCGTACTAATTGTGGGGCGGGGGTGGTCCACCGGGTACCAGCAGGGGGAGGGGCTGCCACATCCTCCCAAAAAATAAGAGAAGATACAAGAGAAATATGAATGAGAATCCTGAACATAGTCAGTTCAAAGCTTTGCCAAAGATAGCACTATTTTGCATCTAAGCCACTTTACATAAATAACATTTCCTACCCCTCCCCTTAGACCCATTGCTTTCATAGCAATGCCACAGACTTAAGGTGCAGAAGCAAGTATGGCCTCACAAGTACTCCTACTCCTAGTTTGTCGCATAAATTTTTTTTTCTTTAAACCAAATTCTGCTTTTGTTGTCGCCATGGTTACCTTTCCCATCTTCACAGCTTCCTGTGCACTTCTGACCGCCTCCTTGACCTTGGCGGCGATGCAGAGATACTTGAAGAACCGTTGGTGAGCAGACCAAAACTGACCCCACATGAACTTGGAAAAACTTGGATCTCCACTCATCAGATTTGCAGCCCGCTGGAATCTCTCTCTGGCCTCACACCACTGAAGGAGGAAAAACAAAAAGAAGTGTAATTACCATAGCAACTGGAGGGATATTTCAGTAATGTCTTCTACAACAGATTATTACATTGAATAACTGTTTGTTTGTTTTTGTCATTTTGTTTATTCTACTTTAAGGGTCACTAAAGTGCTTGAAGAAAGAGTTATGCAAATGTTAATGAATATACATTTTCACTCCTGTCTTGCTTTCAGCTAAAACTCCCTTTATTTTCATTCATAAACATCTTTTCCATATGCATTGATGTCAGCGATTTTCAGACAATTTTGCTTCTACGATGACAACACAGTAACATTGATCCTGGCAAGATAACATACTATATAGGTCACACAAGTATACATGGACCTGTTAATGGAATCTACTAAAGGATATTTTGCAGAATTGCTTGTCATATACCTGCCTAATTGCATTGAACATTATCTAAATGACAGCAAATAGATTTTTTTATTAAAGTGAAACTTCTCTGATGAAATGATTGGCTTTGTTATGACAACCACATCGGGATTATATGTGACAAATCTCCACAGCAACTATTGCCATGGCAACACTCACCAGTTTAACTGCTCTATTGTACATCAACTTGAAGTTGTCTGACAATGGGATTTCCCTGATACTAAAGCCAACACCTTGAAAGCTGAGCTGTCTGGCCATGTACATGCCCCTCAGTTTCATATCCATGGCAACAATCTCCATAGCACCGACACCCCTGTAACAAGATACAAAAATAATGTTATATCACTTTGTAATTACAGATGAGATACCATATTTGTCAAATCACTTGAAAGTGTCAAATTCATCGAATAGTGTAACTTTGAGACCACTTCTTGACGTAACAAAGGCTGTAGAAATTATTATTTATGTGTACATGCAAACTTCGAAAGATAATTTGGTACAATACCTTTTCTCGACAGCTTGAATGAAGGTCTGGAAGTCAGGGAAGGGAGTGCCCCCGCCCCAAATACCCAGTCGCGACATGTAGGCCATATTCCTTGGCTCTGATGCACCTGCAAGAGTGTAAAAAGATGTGGTTTTGCATTAAATTCCACACAAACAGATATTACTAATTTGCATATATGATTCAGCAGGAAGATCTGTTGGCAAACGATCTGGCTAACGTTAAGAAGAAATATTTCATCTCATTGAAACAGATTGTAGCCCAATTTCCAACAGGATAATTGGATCAAGATGAAATTATAGTATAGATGTCTTAAATTTCCTGATAAAATGCAAAGCGTGTGTTCAGATGTGCTCATTAGCAAGCAAACAGAGAGAAGATTTAAGTGTAAGCTATTGCACTGTACCTGTTGCACTACAATAAATGATGCGCGCCTTTGGCAGTTGCTTCTGTAGTTCTAAGACGGTCACTCCGGTCTTGGTCGGCTTGGACGAACCGCTTGGGACTAAGTTTTTGGCTTTGTGGCACTCATCTAGGACAATCTGGTAATGCAGAAAAACAAAAAGAAATTAAATACTGTCCTTGCTGTAGAGTCTACTGCCCTCAAATTAAAATGCCATGATGATGACTCACACTGATCTGTTGCCAGATACCTTAGCGACCCAAACCTACATAGTAACAAATTGCATTCTTTTGTTGGCATTCTAAATTTGTCCTATACTAAAATCCTATAACAACACAGTTTATTATCAATAAACATCAAAGCAAAGTAACAAATGTTCAAAATCTCCTGAATACAGTTGTTTCTGAAAGGTGATTAATAATAATGTAAACAAAGAGCCTGATCATCTAACGTTTTTAAGAACCTATAGCAATCTTTATCGACTCGCTAATTTTGCAATCATTTTGGTTCAATAATTGAGATGAATCCCAATATTATCTATCCAATGTAGTATCCATTTATAGGCTTTATGTGTAAAAACAGATAGATTTATTGCAAGGCTACTAGACTGAGCTGCTTTAAAAACACGTAGATTGTGGGGTATCAAAAGACAAAACTACTTCCTTGTGATTTGGAAATGCTTGGTGTATAGTGCGTTTTCTCAAACCATCCATTTTTGAGACCTTCACGAATATGTTTATACAAAAAACCAAAAAAAACCAAAAGGAAAAAGATACTTACAACGCCATCAAAATCCTTGCCACACCAGTGAAGTATCTGCTTCAGTCTGGTGTGGTATTTATTTTTGCTCTGACTTTCGCCTATCAGGGCAGAATAGGTAGCGAATATGACGCCTTTCCGGACATAGCCGTTCTCCTTGGAATTAATCTTGATGTATCTAAACTGCATGGGGGGAAGTAAGGCAATAGAGAATACCATATTAGAATAGTTCAGTATGTAGTGAATGATTGCGCCTGATACTTGTGACATAAATGAGGAATTTCTTAGAGTGTCACTTTACTGATTAAGTGGTGGGTGGGTCGGGGGGTGGGTGTGTTGTTTATGTTGTATACCTTATCCACATGCAATGCCCTCCTTCCAAATTTTTCTCTCAATATGCTGTACCTCCCCCCCCCCTTCCACCCCACTTCCAAATGTTTGATGCCTGTTGTATTTATATCTTTTAAGTTTTTGAACATAAACCCCCCCCCCATAAAAAAAGGGACCATAACAATCCTATAACAAAGAGATGCAATAAACATCCCCATGTAGAAAACTTGCGTGATCATTAACATTCACCGTACGTAAATGTTGCCAAGGAGATGCATGTCCAACATGAGGGCAGACATCAAAACATGATAAGGTGAGATAATGTCTGTTATAGAGGGAAACAGTAAGTGATATACACATAATAATAGGTCCAAAATATTTCCTCTGTGATTTTTGTTCACTTCTTTATCCGATTCTTGAATAAACAACATTTGGAGATGTTACCGACCTTGTTTAAGGAATGGACAGGGATATTGCTGGCACCTATATCTTTGAGATCTCTCTGCGCATCAAACTTGAGATCGTTAGAGACGCTGAACCTGAGAGGATGAAAACAAAGGAAAGAAACAGGTTACAAGGAGGGCTCCCAGTTAGGTATCAATTTATACATGTTAAAGACAAGAAGAGAATTAAGAGTTTCCTAAAGATTGTGCAGATATATATTGTGCTTCTTAAGATTAAAGGATTGGTTCAGGTGTTTGACATGTCTATTTTGTATGAAAGAGCACAAAAAGACAAAAAGAACAGTGAAGAAACTACCATGATAGCATGCTCTGTTAAGGATATATGACACTTTGAAGATATCAAAATTTCTTTGAAAACGACTGGTGTAAAAGACTTACTGTGAGGGTGTGATGTCACATCCTCACTTCCTTAACATTTGTGAATATATTTCTTTAAAAAATTATTTACATTTTTTAACACATTTGAAAATAATAGAATCAAAAATTCTTCAGATGTTTAATCTCAAATACTTCCTTTGACAAATATGAGATCTCCTGACATATCTTTTGGTTGAAAGTCATGAAATCTCACAAAATATTTAGAGAAAAAAACAAAGACTTTTCAGGAATGTAAGGATGTGACATCACAGCTAGTCAGATTTCAGCAGTTTCTACAAAATCTGATAAAACTTTACACTTAAATATCTCTTTAACTGAAAAAGATATTTGAACAGTTTTTTTCACCATTGTATTTCTTTTATTGTCCTCTTTCATATAACATAAACATGTATGACAACTGAACCAATCCTTTAAGGTCGCCGTTGCCTCCGGAAATGCCTTTGTCAGACTAACTGAATATACTTGCTTGTAAAGATCATCCTCTACATCTTGAATTGACTTCCTTACAGGTGCAATAAGACAGACTACATTTTACGAAATACTGCAAGCACTACAAACTGTTTTAGAATCACAGCCTTTTAGAAATTTCTTTAATTTATAAAGCTGGACTTTTAACTCCAAATGGAGTTTGAAATCCTTTGTTATAAATTCCTTTAAAGTATTTTAATATGCATAACATCTTTTATCTTTTAGTTTCTTTTAATCTGTCTCTGTTCTAATCACTTTAATTAATTAATTATCTATTCTGCAAATGTAAATATAATCCATCCAATTTATTAATTTTATACAAGTTATACTGGAATAAAAGTAACTGAAATTGAAAATAGACCTTCAAAAAGAATAAAAGCCTGGCATAAGCCTAACAATGGCTTACGAGTACTGGCAGGAGTTTCGCAGTGCTTCAAATTGGCAACAAATCAATCAGACTTTATTTTACATCCTACCACTGGCTCCCACTTCCTTTGAACTAAGGAGAGTTGAGTAGGGGGAGGGAAGGAGTGGGGTGGAAGTGGGTGGGGAATGCATAACTGCCTCCTAATTTCCTCCTTTCCTTTGTGGGTTTGAGTGGGCTAGGGGTGAGGTTAGTTGGGGAGTGCCTGTAGTATATTTTGGTATAATCTTAACAGTGATTAAGATTTTATCGATAACAAGTAGAAGGACTGATGGAAGTACTGCTGTGTCAGAAATGATGATCTTTGACATTGATAACAATGAAAACATTTAAACGTAAATGTAAATGGCTGACATTCTCAAGATACCACTCTCCTCTACTTACCAAAGAGATCTTTTCCTTCCTAAGAGATAATTTTCAAAGATGACTCCAGCGACCGTCCTTCCCTTTCCAACGCCAGCTCCATCTCCTGAAGACAGAAACAAAGAGAATTGCTCTTTTTGCAACATTTGTAGAAAAGATATGAAAATTCTGCCAAAAAAAAAAAGTCAACTGATTGTGTTCCAGAAAGGCACCAGTTCACTGACGGTTTATATCGTGAGAAGTCTAAGTCTAAGGTGTGAGTGCTTTCAACAAATTGTCTTAACCAATCAAAGGCAGAGTATCAGCTCCAGCACAGGGTTCTATGAAGTACAGATATCGAACGCCGCTGTTCAAAGCGAACTGTATGTATTCTTATCTCCTACAAAGCCGAGCAGACGAATCGACAAAAAAAAAGAAAAGAAAATTTGGGACCATCTGTGATGAGAATAACAACCAACTTCTGAAGGAAAGATAACATGGAAGACAAGATATTTACTAAAAAATCCAACTCTTGAGTTGGATAACTCAGTCGTTAGAGCAAAGGACTTGGTATCCCGATATCACTGGTTTGAATTTCCTTCAGCCTTAACGCATCTTTGGTCGTGATTTTTCCCAGTTGACTTTCTCTTTGTGAATTTATATTTTGAAAAATTCAAACACAGAGATTGTCAATTACCCTCTACCCCCCGCCCCTCACATCCTTTCTCATTTCTTTCCTCTTGCCCTCTCCCAAAGGGGAAAACATGTGAAGATGATCTCACCGATTAGGAAGCCTGCCCTCTCTCCACCTCGAAGGAATGTATCGTGTTGTTGGCAGGCGTAAGTGACGGCCTCTAACTGTAGAGCAGATAGACTACACATATCCATGGTCCTCTCAGGAATACAAACACGGTATAGAACGTCTGGAGGCTCCACGCTAGCTAGAGAACTTGTCTCCACCACAGGGTCGGGATGAGGGAGTCCTATTTTTACTGGAAAATGGAACAAAATATTGTGTTGTATAAAAATATTTTCCATCACCAAGTAAAACACGTTTCTCCAGTCACATTCTCTGTCATTATGCTGAAGTGTTTCTTCACCCTACAAAATGCTACAGTCAGCTACATATCACTTTTTGAATTTATAATAATGACAGTCTTAGAATTTTCATATAAACTAAAGCCTAGTTTATACCTACACTGCAATTTAAATACTCTAAAAGTGATGGCCTCTAGCTCATGTGCTACCTTTCTTGAGGTATCCACCTATAACTGTTAGGTGACACAGAGACAACAAACTAACCATCAAATGTGTCATTTTGTTGTCAACTTGAAACAGCTGGAGTTTTTAAGTCCTCCACATCGATTGACCCTGATCGAATACTTACATTTGCTTGGTAAAAGTTGGTACATAGTTTGCGTATGTGTCTGTGTGTGACCCTGATCGAGTACTTACATTTGCTTGGTACATAGTTTGCGTATGTGTCTGTGTGTGACCCAGATCGAGTACTGACATTTCCTTGGTACATAGTTTGGGTATGTGTCTGTGTGTTACCCTGATCGAGTACTTACATTTGCTTGGTACATAGTTTGCATATGTGTCTGTGTGTGACCTTGATCGAGTAATTACATTTGCTTGGTACATAGTTTGCGTATGTGTCTGTGTGTTACTCTGATCGAGTACTTACATTTGCTTGGTACATAGTTTGCGTATGTGTCTGTGTGTCCTAATTCTTCCTCCGTCTCTTCCTCATCATCATCTTCCTCAACCTGAGAAGACTGAGTCTGAAAATTTGCAAGAAAGAAACCAAACATGAGACATGCCTTTAAACTCCACGGTCTGAAACACCAAGGCGTCCTTGTAAACCCTCAGATCAGGAAATGTTCATCAAAAACTAAACATAATAATATAACCCATGAGATCACTTACCCCGATCTTAGATCCGGCCAGTAGCGTCTTGGTGGTATTTGCGTAGAGCGGTGCGATGGAATCGGTCTGCCCCGTAGGAGCACGTATGTCGTTTACAGAGATGAACGGTTTGTTGGACATGTACCCGGTCTTCAGTTCGTTTACACCGTCCCTCCCAGGAAAACTATGATTCTTGACCAGGAGTCCCATCTTGCCAGCCAGTCCTGCGGTTGTGCCCTGAGCGCTGCTCAGGGTCACCGTTCTGACGGCCACGTTTTTGGAGTTGTTCGGCGTTGAGCTCAGAGCTGTTTGGCTCGTGTTGAATTTTAAGGTACTTTTGTGTGAGTCCAACGCCTTGGCGGCATTCAGTGGCGTTATCAAAAATCTCTCCGATCTGGTTCCGCTGTTCTGAGACTCCCCTAGGAGACGGCGGCTCGATGCACCGTCGTCTGTGAGGTCAATGACCTCCGAGTGCCCGCCCACTTTCGGCTTCTGGACTTCACTCTGATTGGCTGGAACTGTGTTCGTATTTCGCAATAAGACTGGCTTCCCGTCTTTCCCCATAGTCACTGATATCACTGAACCGCTCGGGTAGCTTAAAACAGACGTTGAAGAAGAGGATGCGGCTTTGGCGATGTCTTGACCAGCTTCCTTTAATATATTGGAAGAGGAAACTCCCGCTGTCTTTTGTGATGCCAACTGCTGTACAAATTTGATCGGCAGTTTGCCCCCTCTACTGAGAGCTTGTGCCGTTATCCCGGCGGGCAGATTTTTGATGATAATGGTCTTCTTGTTGGATAAGAGAAAATCCAAATTGGAAGGCTTTGTGCTTCCGTTTCTGACGACAGAAGCCTGTGCCGTGTTAGGGACAGTCTGTCCGAATGTCTGTGAATTGCCAAGATTGGATGACGTCTCCGACTTGGGAAATTTCTGCAAAATGGAATGACTTAAAATGTTCACATAAGTTTAATATTGGAACAATCATCTGGGGAAACAACTCGAGAAACATTCAAAGTAACAAATTTTAATCTTGCAGGAAAACTTTGGAACATACGTACAAGCATGAAAGTAACATGAATGTATTACTGTACCTCAATACGACCTGATAAAGTGGTGAAACTATTTGGACCGTTGAGAGATTCTAATTTCGTGATGGGTCTATCTTCAATGTTAGATGATGGCAACTTCCCGTCATGTGGGCCTCCACCCGTCTCAAAATGATTAGCACTTTCATCATCAAGCGAT
>JAIPMN010017595.1:3382-15051 GCA_020650975.1 Apostichopus californicus
ACATAGCTCTATAGAGTACAGAGCTCTATAGAGAACAGAGCTCTATAGAGTACACAGCTCTATGGAGTACACAGCTCTATAGAGTACAGAGCTCTATAGTGTACACAGCTCTATAGAGTACACAGCTCCATAGAGTACACAGCTCCATAGAGTACACAGCTCCATAGAGTACACAGCTCCATAGAGTACATAGCTCTATAGAGTACAGAGCTCTATAGAGAACAGAGCTCTATAGAGTACACAGCTCTATGGAGTACACAGCTCTATAGAGTACAGAGCTCTATAGTGTACACAGCGCTATAGAGTACAGAGCTCCATAGAGTACACAGCTCCATAGAGTACACAGCTCCATAGAGTACATAGCTCTATAGAGTACAGAGCTCTATAGAGAACAGAGCTCTATAGAGTACAGAGCTCTATGGAGTACAGCTCTATAGAGTACACAGCTCTATAGAGTACACAGCTCTATAGAGTACACAGCTCTATAGAGTACAGGTCTCTATAGAGTATAGAGCTCTATAGAGTACAGAGCTCTATAGAGAACAGAGCTCTATGGAGTACAGCTCTATAGAGTACACAGCTCCATAGAGTACACAGCTCCATAGAGTACACAGCTCCATAGAGTACATAGCTCTATAGAGTACAGAGCTCTATAGAGTACAGAGCTCTATAGAGAACAGAGCTCCATAGAGTACAGCTCTATAGAGTATAGCTCTATAGAGTACACAGCTCAATAGAGTACACAGCTCTATATAGTACAGCTCTACAGAGTACAGCTGTAGAGTACACAGCTCTATAGAGTACACAGCTCAATAGAGTACACAGCTCTATATAGTACAGCTCTACAGAGTACAGCTGTAGAGTACACAGCTCTATAGAGTACACAGCTCTATAGAGTACAGCTTTATAGAGTACACATCTCCATAGAGTACACAGCTCTATATAGTCCACAAGCAGACACTTTGGGTGGTAGAATGTGGCGGTAAGTTGACCAGAGGGTATCTGTTACCAGGGGAGGCCAGTGTCAAAGTTTACCAACAGATGATTCTACACACCTTTAGAGTGAGTGTGTAGATGTTTTGAGGAGACAGGTAAGTGTGGAGCAATTAAACTTTGTCTTTCGATATAGCATAAGGGGGAGGGGGGAGGGATGCGTCTCACCTGAGCACCCATATCAACAAGTTGGGGTAGTTTTAAATGTTTGCCATCACCGTCCTTTAGGAAGTCCAGGAGACTGCCATGAACCATCAACTCTGTTACAATGTAAATGGGCTCCTGTAGATTAAGAAGAAAGGAACAGCATATCTATGATATCCACTCTCACGCACTCTCACACACAGACATATAGATTTAAAATGAAATGACGACACAATCAAAGACAAATAATTCTGTACAGTGAAAGAACAGTTCAGATAGCGTTGTGCGGGATCTCGGTAGTCAAGTGAATCCCGATATCCCGATCCCGGTATTGACTAGTCCCGACCACAGTGCAATGTGTGAAAAGGGACCTAATATAGCGTGTTATTTTGGATGTTTTTTTTTATTTTGTTACAACCGTGCCGTGTAAGAGTATGAACATGGCCTAGGCTATGCCATTGAATGTATGACATTGACAGTCTCGTAACTAAGTGCTTTAAACCATAGATGAAATGTTGAGGAAAATCCCGGTAGTAGTTACAATACCGGGATTCATGTTGCAACACTAACCGGTTGTGGGAAATTGCACTACCGCACAACGCTAAGTTCAGAGAAAAATTTTTTTTTAATTGACTGGTAAAAATGGATCCTAATCTGTCATTGATGAATGAGCCAAATGGTGATATAAATTTTAAATCATAAAATAAAGCATATTTTGGGGAGGCGGAGTTGTGTGTGCACACGTGACACTGCATTGGTTTCTTTCATGTTCACTTTTGGTACAAAGCATACACCAGCCTCGAGCATGAAACAAACCCAAAACTGCAGCATTTGACTTCTTCCTTCCTCTTCCAACCCCTCAAATTGTTCCTCCACCCCGGAAGTTCAAGGCAGTATTTTAAGAAAGGATTCTGTAAAGGCCATTTGGTGGCATGACGTTTACCTGGGCCTGAAAAGATATGTATAACTTCTTACAGTATGCACTTCAAAAGAATGACCTTATCATGAAATACGGGGGGAAACACTGATATAGAAAAACAGGATACCAAAGTACATCGAGCTGAAATTTCCCTATCATAATGTAATCCAACCATACAGCACTCCATCCTATCAACTTTCAATTTCCTTTTCCCACAATGAGGAAAAAACCACAACCATTCCAAAAACTAGTTTGGGTATGTTATATATGTTTCTAAGGACACTGTATATTTAACAATAACATGTCTTTTCATCAATAGCGATCTTGTACCATCTGCATATGTATGTATTTTAGATCCTCCTGCAAGCAGGAACTCGGGAAGAAACCTCATTGGCTTATCAAAGCCGCAAGCTGACCGAAGTCAGTCTCTTAGATTCATATTTAACGTCCATGATTATGAATTGTCAATTGTCAACAACTTTGGAACTGGAGGACATACATTAATCTTGTCACTTATGTCATATATGTCACTTGATAATGGGGGGGGGGGGGGGGTATCGGTGTTAGGGGGTTTGCCTGTGAGGTGAGGGCGTTGATGTTAGTCGCAGTAGGGATGGAATGGAATTAGGGTGGGGGAGCTATTCATTTACCTTGTCTGTACACACGGCAAACAGCTGCACCAGTTTCTCGTGCCGGAGCTTTTTCATGATGTTAGCTTCGGCCAAGAAAGCTGATGGCGTCATTGTACCGGGTTTGAGAGTCTTCACTGCAACAGGTGTCTTCCCGTGCCACATACCTGAGACAAATCGGAACAAAAAGCATGGTTATTTTATCACGTTATCACTAATTATTACAGATCATAAGCGAGATTTATCGAGGGTCGTGCATGAACAGAATAACTATTGAAAATTTATCCAATCCAACTGGGAAGGGTCATGTTGTTAAATATATATATCGTTATGTTTTTTTTTAAATTCAGTATTGACATAATTTATGCACACAATTTATAAGTATTATCAAGAAGTACCTATTTTGTGTAGAGTAATAAATACTATTTGGTGTTGGTGTTGTACAATATGTACTGAATGGTGCTGCAGAAGAGACAATTCAGTTTGCAATGTAGAATGTTGCTTGTTCACTAATAATAACTAATAATAACTTAAAACTATTTTCAGTTTCACATTCAAAGTCAAGGAATATAAATAACCATTCATCAAGTACAATAACATACTACTGTACGTTGTTATGGATTTTATAGCTGCATAAACTGCATCAGTTTTTTGGGACAATGCCAAACCATTATAAAGTATGTACGGTACAGTACAAGGTAATACCTAAATGCATGCCTGTCTAATATACTTTGTCCAACAAAAATTGCAACATTGGAACAGCCTGTGTACCTGTCGCAATTTCTCTTGCCATATATTCCAACTCGCACACTTCGTTCCTCCTACAAACTGTATTTAACTGTTCCTAAACCACGCTTGAAGACCTATGGTTACAGAAGCTTTGAATACTCTGGCTCTTATCTCTGGAACAATTTACCAGATCACATTCAAACATGCTCTAAACTTTTTACATTCAAAAGTTATTATTATTATTATTATTATTAGATCAGAACGATTTTGTATAAATTAGCAAAGATTCCAACATTAACATGGGGCATCTAACGTGCGAATTAGGCTAGGTTTAAAATATGTCTGATGTTAAAGTGATGTAGGCCTAACCTTCAGCTGCAATGGAGTAAATATTTAATCTGTTTAACAGAGTGCACTTTCTTTCGCTAACAACATGTTTATCGTCCAAGTCTTAGAGCTCTTCAATTCATAATAGCTGCTTCTAGTACTGCAATTATCACGTTTATAAGTCTTTGCAATTTAATATTTGGAAAACGTGCACACTATTCATGAACTAAAGATTCTCTCTTTAGATCAACTTTATAATACTTGTGAGAGAAGCTGATCTAAAGATTACAGGTTTAGAGTCCTGGCTGGATCATTATGTTGTATTGTATTGATCCTTGGGCAAGATAATCTAAATTGGCCTTATTTGTAACCAAGGTGTTTTAATGAGGACCCTGTGAGGTGCCTTGTAAATATAGTTGAGTGTCTTGGATCATGGCAGCACCCTAAGGGACGTCCCGTAGGGAACGCATAGACGTGGCCCACTTACATAGAGCCCCGGAGAGCACACTTGTGTGTGCGTGAGGATGTGAGGGTTTTACAAGACTTGTGACTTAAAAGAAGCTATTACTTCCAGTGACTCCTTCTTATCTATAATCTGTAAATATCTTTGTTTTAATTGTGTCTTCTTCGTCTTCTTCGTCTTCTTCGGTACGCTAAGGGAAGCCTCGCAAATCTAACCGGCGGTTCCGGGCCGGCGAAAAATCTTGCAACCCTTGCTCATTATGCATGTGCATATTGGTCCCATGGTTGAATGCACACCAGCTGGTTGCCAGCCGGAGTAATGAGCACAGCGTCCTGACAACACAAGGCTGGTTATTGTTCACAAACAATGAGCAAACTTGGCCACATGACCGGATTAACTTTGGCAGTTTTGACAGTCAATAGAGCGGTAGTTTATGTTGCAAACTGACTTATACCCTAAAACCAAATGTCCGAGATTCAGTACTTTATATAATTCTTGCAAATCTTCCACGTTATCAAACCTCACAAATAAAATTTCTAGGTCTCTTATGAACAATTGTGACAATCCGCAACTCGAGAGTTCGATAAAAACAGCCTTTACCTGGGCCTAAACATTATGAGCCTTGTTCAATGAGTGGTACGTAACTATAATTTAAAAAGTGAATCAGCCATTGCATTAAATATATGCCCCCCAAGAACTTCGGAAAACCAATATTGACATACCAAAAGTTAAGCAAAACAATAATTAAGCTATGCCACATGTATGCTAACTACAAAGACCATCGACCGTAACGTTGATCTCTGCAGCTAACTGCGACACAATTTCAGCGAATAAACAGGATGGTTAGGCTTGGGTTTTCCCATTGACTTAGTGTGTTAGGCTGCCATGTGGTTAGAGATATAAGTGACTATTCGGTGAGAATTTTAATGCAAGCTTATTTGCGATACAGTTTCAGTTTATTTCTCCACATCGTATTGCATTGTATGAAGCAGAGGACCTTCAAGCTGCTGTATAGCTCAGCCCCGGTATGATCATGACACGTGTACTCGACAAACTTTCCAGAAACGTAATTGTAATACACCCTTCAGAGAAAACATGACCAATTGCTGTACACCCCAATCCAGTGATACATGATATTGAAAAGGGATGTCTACGATCTAGCTGGCTAAAAAAAAAGTACAGATTCGCTGGAGTGCGAAAATTGCCTTACAGTCAACTGATTTTTTTTCACCTAGCTAGGGAGTTTAGGTCCTGTTCTTCACAAGTAGGATTATGCTAAAGCCTTCTCGTATGTTAGGCTCTGGTTCACGCTAATGTGCACGTGTACAAGAAGTTAGATTGTGATTTGGTTTCAGTATTTTAGATTTTTAAATCTTAAAATTTCAGGAAACTTGTCCTTGCAAAAAGGCAACGAAAGTTTTTGTTCCCACTTGGCCGACTGGGAAAATAAGAAAGTTAGCATTTTAGATTCCTGCAGTATTAATTCACATTTCCTTACTTATTTTACACGGAAGTTTTGCCTATGCAGAAGGATAAAATACGGCATATAAACACACTACCTTTGTGAAAAATTTGAATACCTTTTGACTTTAAGAGAGCTATGATCTTTTTGTTCAACTCAGTATTGTGTTGAATCGGCTTAGTAAAAGCTTGACCGCGGCTGTGAATGTAACTGTATAGCGTGGTTTGGAGAGAGTGTGCACTCAAGTGTGACTCATTATCTGCTTGTGGCTGTGCTCATTATAGCCGCGGAAAAATCCACCGGTCCGGAACCGGCAGTTAGATTTGCGAGGCTTCCCTATTTGAGAAATAAGTCTAAATTGAAATGAACATTAAACTCTCTTCCATGAAGACCAACAGAGATAACAGACAACATTGTACTTCTTACCTTTCCATACTTCCCCAAACTGGCCAGCGCCAAGCTTCTGTTCCAAGGTGAGGGAACTTCTGTCTATTTCCCAAGCGTCCTTGCTGAGACCGCCGGTATTTGGATTCTCCTTCGGACAAGATGCCGTCAGTCGAACACAGAGACCGTCGGCCTGAGCTGTAAGGGTCAAAACATATGAAACGGTAACATAAGTATTACACATATAAACTGTACGAGACAGACAACAGGAATATGCAAATACAAATACAGGAATACAAATATACAAATAAACAGGAATACAAATACAAATATGAATACAAATACAGGAAAGGAGACAGAACAAAGAACAAAAAAAAAAGCAGATACACACATTGGATATCTGACTAGATAGCAGAAAACAGACTTCAAATGATCCTTGCTTATCGAGAGACAGTTCTATCTATTCCATTTGTGCAGGGACTGGACTCCAAAGAAACAAGACAATCTATTTTAAACCTAAATTTATTCCTCACAAGTCTTTCCTCCTGTGAAGAGATTCAAACTTACACTGGTAATGCCTGACGAGCATTTCCAGATTCTGGAATGGACTCCGCTGAGCGATGTAGTAGCCCCGGTCATCGTCGAGCTTTCGGATTTTGTAATGTTTGACGTGGTCGCCCTTCTGCGTGTCGTAGTCTCTGACTGATAGAGAATATGTACCTGGCGAAAGAAGGGAAGGAAGAGAAAAATAGAAAGTCAGATGCATGTACATTTAAGTCATGACTTGACGACGACGATTCTCAAGTTTTGTGGTCTGAGAGTAATTTTTAGATGAAATATGTAAACGGCATGCAAACCAAAAAAAGAAGGCAACAAAGAGCAATATAGAAAGTCATATACATACGATTCTCCAGTTTTGTGGTCTGCGAGTAATTTTTCAATGAAATAAGTAACCGCATGCGAAAAAAAAAAAAAGAAGGTGCATAATCCAGAAATTCAAATATTTAGAACCAACTGAGCCACCATATTATTGGATTTCAAAAAACCCTCAAAACCATCTTAAAACACTGCTTTCAACCATGTAACTATCTGATGAAAGACCCTTCCTACAGACATCGAATCCACACAGCTTGCATACATATACTGTATATCGTGTGACCATGCACGGGTCAAGGCACCAGATTTAAGTATCGGAAAAAAGTATCCGGTTTCTGCATCTCCAAATTACCTCCAGTCATTGAGCGGTGTTGTTCAATTAGACGATTACAAGTTTCAGCGAGGAACCCCAAAAAAAGAAGGTGCATAATGGTTACAGTGTAATTTGCTTGTTGAAGTTGGGAGCATGAGTGACCATTATTTGGATTTTTCTAGCATATTTGGCACCGATACTGACGAAACTTTAAAAACATTAGTAGCTCGGTCTGATCCTTCTAATGTCTGCTCACCTGGGTTTGCCTCGCCGTCTCTGACTACAAAAGTACCGACATTTAATCCCGGAGCTAGGAGTCTCTTTTCTGCATCCTTCCTTCCAATCTTGCCAAAGTACCAACTACAGAAAAAACAAAACAAAGAGAGATATAGTTTAAACATTGAAATCAGAAACCAAGTTACATTCATCAACAATCAATTGCAAAATGTTTATTCATTATCCATTGTTAACGTTTATCAACTTTGCACATCTTGGTAGACCAAAAAACAAAACAAACAAAACAAAAAAAAGGGCTGATTTTGCAAAATATAGGAAGAGAAAGTGAAAGTTCTTGTTTAACAATCGTATACTGTAGAGTTACTGTACTGTTGTTTTCCATTCAACACTGATATACTGGGGCTTTCTTTTTTGTACACTTTAGAGTGTACTGTGTGTAAATACTGTATGTACACCTACAGTACTCATACAGTAACCAAAGGGAGAGACTGTACACATTTAGTACTGAATATACTGTACATTCTGTACATACTGTATACTGTATATATGGCAAAAAATACTATCAATGTTACCTGAAGAGGAATGGATTGTCCCTAAGGTAGAGGGACTTCACAATGAAAGTAAAATGGGGCAAAACATAGAACACTGAAGAAAAGTTTAAAAGCTGGGAGGGGATCAATGATGCAAACATGTACCCACACAACTAAAAAGCTACAATAGGCCTGCTGGGAGGACATCAACAGTGGAGTTGTTGCATATAGATCTATACTGTCTAGATACTGTAAGTGACGCAAACAGTAAACTGAGCTTTTACATGATTAAGGTCCTAAGATGTGTCCAGCAGTTTCAATTTTTTTTTCATCACTGGAAGAGATTACATACTGTATATCTAGAGGCATGTTGGGACAGATCTTCAAAGAATTTTCTGATCACAGACAATGTGAAACTTAGAAGAGAAAAGTACTCCACACTGCTACTATACAGTAGTTGTAAACCCCATTTCAAAATCTTGCCCCTAACTTGGGATACAGCTTGGTTAAAGCATTGAAGACTCCCCCTAAACTGCGTGCGGCGCTCTGAAAAAGCTATATTTCCATTGCTTGCAAATGACGTTTTCTTCTTGTCACTACAAAATGCAGACAGTGATGAAACGTGATACCTTGTTATCTTTTATCTACTATGTACACTGTGTTGTGGGTATTGACCATAGCTGTATGTATTGACTGTACACTAGTGTCTAATTACCGATGGTAGCAAGCTGTTTGTGTATTTTTTGGGATCGATGGTGGTGTCTAACACTTATGTTACACCTCAATCGAAACCAGGTCAGATTACCGGCATGAGAAGTTTCTTTGTGCACGAGTCTTCACACCCTTTAATTGAGTGTAAATTATTTTGACTGGCTGTAAACCTTCAACTACTCCAGGAAGTTGGAACACAGTAAAAGCAGTACTACTGTATAGGGGTCTCTGATGTCATCTGGGCAAATTATGCTCTTTAAAAGTTTACTTCAGCTATTAAAAACTTATTGTTGATTTATGCTTGAAACCTGATCATACATTTGGAATGTTAGTTTTAGTTGTGAAAGTTCTGTTTATTCATAAATTACAAATTATAAAGGAAAACAAAGACATTTTTTAGCTGCACGTCCCAATGATATCATCCATTCTGCTTCAGGAACAATTGCCAGATGCATAAAATTTTAAAAAATATCACAAAATTGGAAATATTGATATCTTTGTATAAACACAAAATTATGCTCTGAGGGTGTGATTTTTGCCTACAGATGCAGAAAAGTTTCCAGCTATTTTGCAAAGCAATCAAATTCAGCCATGAGAATATCCTTTTAAATTCTTCACTGTGAAGAATTACCAGATTACCAGAATGCTTTTCTACTTCCTCCTACGTACTGTAGCTGGTTGACTGGAAGACCACGTATTACTGTATTAGGTCTTTACTGTTTAGTCTACTTTGTGTGACAATTCAACACCAAGCGAAGACAATGATCAGACAGGGAAAAAAATGCTCGACAGTGGATTAACGGTCTTAAGGAAGGGAATTACTTTATGTAGAATAGTCTGAAGTAGGGGAAAAAAGTTAAATCCCAGGTTTAGCGAACTCTGGACCTGGAGAGTTTTAACAATTATTGTACTGAAGGAGGAAGTCTGGTATATTATAAACAACTCATGGACCTAAAGTACTCAACGCGGTATCAAAGGTCGACAGACAAACAATTTAAACTATTTTTCTACGAATCTTTCTATCTTTCTTTCTTTCATTTTTCCCTCTCTCGTGAAAGCAAACTTATCTTGCTAGCACGACCTACAGTAACACTACAGATGACTATAGAGTGAGACATTAAGTCTATAGTGCTGATGAAGGAAGAGTTTCATATGTATTCAGTACAAATTAATTGAAAAGGAAACTTGCAACATATCTCTTTTCAGCAGTAATGTGTGCCACTTGAAAACAAATATGTTTGTGAGCCATAAAGATCTACTGTAGATAAAGTGAAAACTATACTAATGTTGTAATTTATACAGTAATTATATACACTTTAACTAAAAGTTCATGTGTGCCACTTGAAAACAAATATGTTTGTGAGCCATATAGATAGATCAAGTGAAAATATACTAATGTTTTAAATACAGTAATTATATACACTTTAACTAAAATTTCATGTGTGCCACTTGAAAACAAATATGTTTGTGAGCTATATATAGATAAATCAAGTGAAAATATACTAATGTTGTAAATACAGTAATTAATACAATTTAACTAAAATTTTAAATACATAAACAGTGGGTAGATGGGACTGAGAGACAGGTCAGAGAGGAGCAAAGTAAATACTTCTGTTTTCTCTTTGACTGTTTAAAAAAAAAATGTTAAATTTGCCGGCACCTTGAAAGTTATTTGGCAATTTTGTAATAACTACTGTTCTGTACATGTGAGTATACATACAGTACTACTGTACAGTACATGATACATATTTCAAGTTCAAAGATATTTGGCAGAATCCAGTGGCCTTGTTAATCAGAGGAATTAGAGCGCACAGGCTGCTTTCCTAGAAATCATATTTAAGGAAATAATTTCAATGAATTTAGGAGGGTAGGGGAGGGAGGGAAAAGAAAAGCCATGTATATATTACCACATCCTTACAAACAATTGGAATTTGGTTGTCAACAAGGAAACATGAAACCAAAATTCAGGAAGACTGTATAGTTATATATCAGAAATGGAAATCAGTTGAAGGGTCACATTACCACACAGCAACACAGTGTACGTACAATAGACATACAGTATACTGTATGTCCAGCTCTTGTTTCTGTACTGCTCAATGTGACTCAATGTTGATCTCAATTTGCTTCAAAGTACAGGCCTTGAAATTCAGGTCATTTTAATACTTCATGGCTACAGTAAATTAACAGTCACTCATGACGGTGAATGAAAACTTGGAGAAGAAACGTTCCAAGGCAAACCTTCCAGAAAGGTACCACTGTGAAGCACAGTACAGTATATACAGTACCGCCCAGATTAAATCGGCCGTGGCATCGTGTATCGTGATGGCATTTTCGTTTTCTATCGTGTTCTATCGTGAAACTTGCAAACTGTAAAGTTTTTGTACACGCTACAACTATATAACGATATACCACGATCACACGCTATATCGTGATACCAAGCCTTCACGATAGCAAACATGACTGCTACATTCACGCTAACACGTTATACCGTGAGATCGTGATTTCAAGCCGAGTGCGTCACGATTCGTAACTTCGTTTGGGCTTTGGATTTTTATTATTCACGCTATTTCGTTAAGTCGTAATATCGTGTATCAGGAAGTTCCTACTCTACTGTGCGAAAATCGATCTTTACAGGAGTTCCGCCTTCAAAACTTTTTGAAGTCAGCTCACAACTTTGCATGTTTAACTTTTTATTTAACAACAGTAACGTTACGTACGGTTAGCGACTTTTCTGTTACTAGTGTTAG
The DNA here is from genome assembly GCA_020650975.1 of Apostichopus californicus. Taxonomy (NCBI): domain Eukaryota; kingdom Metazoa; phylum Echinodermata; class Holothuroidea; order Aspidochirotida; family Stichopodidae; genus Apostichopus; species Apostichopus californicus. The sequence goes on from JAIPMN010017595.1 coordinate 14,847, forward strand.
TTGTAGATTTTATGTTCCACGGAGGATAAGTTACTTTGACTCGTTGGCAACATTTTGAAGAATAATAAAGTATTACTAAGCCTTTCTTGTGTTAAGTTTTATATAATTTATCGTTGGTTCCAACAGAATGAAAAGGAAAAAAAATTCCACCCAACAACTTTGAAGCAGGGCCGGTTAAAAACATGTTACATGTTTATCGTCCGCG
>JAIPMN010017596.1:0-23503 GCA_020650975.1 Apostichopus californicus
ACAGGCTTAGGTACAGAAACCATGCTGATTCTTTAACTGACTGTTATTACCTGCCCAATTGCATCTTGTGTTTATACGTCCGCAATGTCCACCGGCAGAAAAATGCAAGTGCCTATTTATTTCTAGTTAATAGCCTGAATATCGAGTCTTCTCTCTATACAGCATATGGTGTTAAAGGCATTGAAGACTCGCCCCAAACCGCGTGCGGCCATTTGAAAAAGTTAACTTTCTGTTGCTTGCAAGTGACGTTTTGTTCGTGTCGCTACAAAATGCAGACAGTACAGTAATGAAACGTGATACCTTGTTATCTTAAGCCGGACCTGAGATGTCCATCGCTGTGTTGTTTGTACACTGCTGTGGGTATTGACCGCAGCTATATGTACTGACTGTACATTAGTGTCTAATTACCGATGGTAGCAAGCTGTGTGTGTGTGTATTTGCTGGGATGGATCAGGGAGTTGTTATGGAATGGTGGTGTCTAACACTTCTGTTACACCTCATTCGAAACTAGGTCAAATTACCGGCATTAGACGTTTCTTTTTGCGCGAGTCTTCACACCCTTTAAATACCATCTACAAATTCAATAGTTTCTTGCACAGCTACAAACGGTACATATATTACTAGTCAGTAGCGGAGCGTCCATATAGTCAGGGGGGGCGGATGCCCCCCCTGACGGACTCAAATGGACTGCTGGCGCCCTTTTCAGCTTTTTACCACTTTTTACTTATTTGCGATTATTGACTTTTTTTATTGCGCTCTCATCTACCTATTGACATTTGTCACATTTTGTTGGTGTAATTTTCTGACAAAATGGCGATCACACCTACTTATTCTTCGTTTATCTGCAAATTAGCAAGGCCCGGAAAGGGTCATTTCCGGCGATCTAGAGTGTATCTTTACTCAAAAAATTTCTGTACGCTCCGCGCCAACCAATGGTGGCGCTCCGCTTAGATAGTGTCGAAAGCGCCCCTACAGACCATTCTCGCCCCCCTGACCAATACCCCTAGCTCCACCACTGTTACTAGTTAGCTTGAAACCATCCTATGTTGGGTGATCGAAACCAGGCGGTGTGTGTAACTATACGCTATAACCATGGATGGTCATGAAATGAGATGCACAATGTTTGATTAAAGAACTGAGTGATTGAAACTTGCATCAAGGCATTTTTAAGTCCACCCTATGGCAATTTTGAGAAATGTAACTATTTCGATTGATTTCCATTCAGTGCATATACGTAAACGTTTGAGCCAGATACACTTTCGTATACTGATGCGAGTTAAATAATTGATAATCCTTGACATGTTATCTCTCTGCAATGAAAAGCTGTTGACTTAACTATAAGATGAATCTTCTTTCATATTATCAAGCTTAGTCGTCATAGCAACCACGTACTGGCCTGCTCCTAATGCATTCTGAACTTTAGTGTACGTTGAACTGTAGTCAGAAAAATTCAAAGAGCTCCTTGGATATGACAATATAATTCATGTTCCTTTATTATGCTTGTTGGTAAAATACTGAATATTTTATTTATTATAATATGAAAAATCGGGATTTTGTTAACATTCATGAGTAAAAAAAAGAGCTTAAGGATTATACATTATACTGTTCATGTTTGCCCAAGCAGTCAGGACACTTTCTACAGGGTTTAAATATAATTTAGACCACCTAAGACCAAATTACAATAGTGCCCCCCCCCCTGTGTCCCTCCCCCTTTCCCACCCACCTTTCCTACTCACCAGGTAGTATTCACCAAGAAGAATGAGGCTACAAGCTCAACAGTCACTGTAGTACCGTTTTTGCATATATGTGTTTTACAGTGCTTGTAGTTTTCAATGCTACAGATCTGGGAGATTCTTAGGATAAATTAAAGTCATGACTGAGAAATGGAAGAAAAGCTTTGTGTAAATATTCAATAATAAAATACAATTTCATAAACATAATATAATCTCTTTACATAAGTGTGCTAGATCTCTTTCTGTTGGCTTCTTTTTTTGATCAAGAAGCAAATTTATGCAGACATATATCGATATTTTTTGGGTTATTCCCCCCCCCCCCCCACTTTTTGACTTTGATCTCCGTTGAAACTGTCTATTGTCTCAATCTTCCATACTCTCTTCAGTTATGTGCTAGTGTATAAAGCCATGCCATTTATGTTGGAAACAGACGTTGTTTAAGAACAACAAAGAGAGAGAATGCTTCCCGCTTATCACAGCAATTTACTAAGTTGCCCCAACTGCATGTCAATTTAGTTCTATATGGTCTCTTTTAGTAAAAATGTGGCAATGGCTTTTTATTCTCATTGTATAGATTACGTAAATCTGTCGTAAATCAGGAGTTAATCAGTAATGGATAAGTTACGATATGCTGTTTATGAAAAAAAATATACAATAAAAAAAGAAAAACTACGGAAGAATCATTTCTGTCAAAAATTGGACAAGATAATCACAAATATTTTGGAAATTTTATGCTAATTTTATTTAACATTTTAGGGGGGGGGGAAAAAGTTGCTGTCCAATTATTTTTTGCCTGCTACTCTGTTGAATATGTGGAGTTTGTCATTGTTCAATATTTAGATTGTACTTTTAATGAAGGCAGCTATATTAGGATGAATTACTTTTGTGGTCAACATTACAGCTTAACACAGCTGTTTGGTTTGTCAATTGCTAGCTACTGTTTACTCCACGGTGTATCATGAAACGGTTTTCAGTTAGCATTTAATTAATTATATACATTTTGTTCTCATTCTAACCATGTGTCATTCAGACACTTCTTCACATTAGTATTAAATATGGCAAAGTAGCAAACCTGATAATTTGTAATATTTTTCATTCTCCCTGTTTTTTTGGGGAGGGGGAGGGGGAGGGTGAGGGTAAGGGGAGGAGGGAATTATGAAAATAAACATGTATAGAAGCTGTATCGGTATATATGAGTTTTATAATCAATAGTATAAAAAAAATTGCCAAAATAGATGACATAGCTGCTTTAAAGCTGAATATAGGCTCTAATTATACAAAACTGGTAAACTGAATGATAGTATAGGAATTTTCTTTGGAAATACAGTGACCTGATTAAAATATTTACAGACTTTAATTCTGTGTCAATTGCAACTTTCTTGTTTACGATGGTTTGAATTCAATGTCCAGCCATCTTTGCTGATATTCTAATATTTTGTGTGTGTGTGTGTGCAATTTGCAGCTTTGTGAAGAATAATTTTATCGTAAAAATCGATTGATTTTTGTGCTAGAGCCCAAGATCACTAGTTCTTAGCCATCGTCCTTGAATTTAAATCTGGATGCAAATTTTTTAAGCAGCGTTTGTCTGCCTCACTGGTAAAAACTTAATCCCTAAGCAGTCTAAAGAAATGTGAAGTCATCTTGGTTGCTAAGGAAGTTGCTGTCTGTGATGTCATAAAGCAAGTCCTTCTTCACTTTAGTAAGTAGTAAGTACTGAAGAGAGTACCAGCAGAATGTTGATTCAGTCATGTGTGAAGCAGGAAGAGATATGAACAATACAGTTTGAGTTAATGCCTTATTTAAAATTCAGAATTGATCCCCAGTGATAACTTAGACTCTTCTTCTGCAAAAGCTAATGCATAGATCTTTACACTTGTATGGGATTGTACAATGATATGTTTTGAAGGTCACCAGTAATGTTCTCAGATATGCTAGAAAATAAAAATAATGGTCATTAATGCTCAGATTTCGATCAGCAATTTCATTTATACATTTCATTTATTTTGGCATCTATGTTGTTTTATTACAATGTACACACATATGGAAAAGTATATATATCAAAGAGTATGTAAGGAAGTTTACAAACATTGTGAAAGGATGTGATCTAAAAACCAAAACCTTGGTAGGTTGGTCTTGTAGGTCATTCCCTGTATAACACACTAAACACAGTATAACCAAATAAGGAAGATATTAGAAAAAATAAGAAAATAAAAAGAATAAGAATAAAGTGAGAAATTTCCTTTACTGAGACATAATTGTCGAAGTTAAGTTTTCTCAATGTCTTTAAACAATATGGAGGAACAGATCCTCTATAGGAAAGTCCTTTTGAAAACCTCCAGCTATTTCTTGGCTCATGTTAAACTTTGGGGAGGATACCGATGACCTTTCTAGCTAGTTGGTATTTATTGAAGTAACAATATAATCTCCTTTAATCTCCATAAATATAGTGCTTTAATGCATTTAATTTATTACGGTTTAGTTACAACTGTGTGTGTATATATATATGTGCTATGCTGGCTGTTGTGGCAGTTTTAGGTTGCATTTAAATGATGACGTGAATGCTGTTGGTTCAAGAGTTGAGATTTCATGCACGGTATAATGGCAGATCATGCATACAACGGAAACTTAAAGCTGGTATGTACAATAATATGCAGAAGAGATGGCTTTTCTTTTTCTGCGTATGTACACAATGATGTAATTAACGTACAATTGATTTGCTTTGGTTTATTTCTTCTATTTGGGAAAATTTCTCCCTCCTACCCCCATTACATTGCAATCCTTTAGTTTTACATAGTGATCATTGAGAGAAAAACAAAAGAAAAAAATTCCAGAAACAGTCACAAAATCTGCATTTAAATTTCCATGCCTTGTTTGTATAACTGCCTATTTTCAGCTAATCATGATATTATTTAGCTAAATTACCAGAAGCCTGTACAGTTAACTAATTTTGGAAAATGCCAGTGGAAAACTTGATTTTAGCCAGTAGATTTTTTAAGTCAATTGTACATTTTTAGCAAGCCGACAAAATTGTGAAATCCTAGGTCTGGCAAATAGGGTACCATTCATTTGCATTTTAAGCCATCATTAATTTCCTTGTCAGGGAAAGTTCAGTACCAAAGCTCTTATTTCTCATTATATATGCTCTCATGAAACAGATGTGTGATTTTCTTGTCATATGCCTGGAAGAGAAAAAAAACCAGTCATCGTAAATTGAAACGGGTGTGCAGGTGTTTCTCTCCATCTCAAACTTGACTAAACTTTTTATTGATTGTAATTAGAAATTATCTATTCATGTTTCTTTGAAAATGAGTCACGATCCACTGATAGAAATTAATAACAGGATTTTATGCTGACTCGGCAGTTCAGGTGGACTATCAGACAATGGATTGGTTGAATCTGCACAGTTTTGCTTAAATGATACAATTTATTAAGACTTGAAACAATTGACATTGCTGTGGACAAGTTGACATATATGGTTCCTGTAACTTTAACTCCTTCACTGTGCCCCTCCCTGTCTCTCTCCTTTCTGTTTCCTCCCCCTGCCCTCCCCACTCCCCCGTTCCCCCTTCCCCGTCCCCAAGAAAAGGTCATGTGGAAAGATGTGATTTGAAGCCAGTTATTATTTAACAGCTTTGAGCACAAATACAACATACACAAAATTGAAATGATACTTATATATACAGTTTTTGAGGTTGTCAATTTCCTGGAAAGTGCTTAAGCTATGACAAATATGGTGATAAATACTTATTTTGATGTTTAACTAAATTACTTAAATAAGGAAAGTATGTAAATTTAATCCGCATCTGTACATTTCATAGCTACAATCAAAGAGCTCTGTATGCATGCCTATTTCAATACTCCTCCAGTCAAATTAAATGCATGAGAAAAGCATCCACGGTTTGATTACATTTCCTCTGATGTTAAAGGGACAGATAGCCACTTTGATGGCACAAGTGCCACAAAGTACACAAGACTGCAGCATTTCACCATGTCAAATGAAAAAGCTGCAGCAGCTGCAAAATCTCCTGCAGCAAGGCTGAACCAATTTCAAACAATGGAGATTATTTCCATGGGAACAACACAGAAGATTATATCCCATGCAGCCAGGTTGCAGCCCCCTTCAGCATCCTACTTTTCTTTGACACAGTGCCTTTAATCATCCCACACAGTAGATTTTAAATTTTAGTCGACAGATTTGGGCTAGGGGAATGACAGCAGTATAGACCATGATCTTCAGTGTGTGTGGACATCTCTACAAACTTTAGAACACACTGTAGGTCGCATTACAAAATACGATCACTTCTGTCACCTTGCATGAGCAACGGCTAAGGTATAGTTTCTAATATTTATTAGAGATTAAATATTTTTTCCAGATTTTTTTTTCCAGATTTTTTCGAGATATATTTAATAGAGATTTTAAAATTTAATAGAGATAATAACAATAACTAAAGTACTTAATTTACCGTGGTTACAAACCATGGACGATGGTGCAGTTTTGAACAAAATTCACACATAACACACACAATTAATATGCATACAAACCTGGATCTCCATCAGATAGTTTGAGACAGTGAGGACTTACCAGATACCATATTACATAATAGTTGCACAACGGAACTGATTTCTTTGATTGGCAGCTAGGTTAAAGCTATCAATACCAAAGAAGATTGTATTAAAATTACAAACTATTCTTCATTTACTTTTTCTGTTCATATCTTTTCAATTTCTTAGTAATCAAATGGTGATAATTTCCAGAAAATAAAAAAATGGTGTTTTTTTTATGTATTTAGATGACTTGGTTATTGAAATAAAATGATCTGGGTCTGATTGAATTATCCCAGTCATCCCTTCTCCATGATCATTAATTCAAAGAATTAATATACGACTGAATTAATTACAAAGTGTTTGCTGTACCTTGGCCGATCACCAATACATTTTATAATAAGTAATAGTAATACATCATAGGTGACGAACCTCAGTGTGATAAAATAGTTATAACTGCTTTCATCCGTAAAGTTTCGACCGTAATGTCTGCTCCCCATAAATGTTAAATGATTATCACAGGTGGTTGTCATTCATCACAGGTTATTTTCCCTTTACTGTGGCTTATGTTACTGATATTTTGAAATTTGAAGATGGTCTATTTTTAGACATTTGTTTACAGTCTGTTTACATTTTTCAGTTTGATTCTAGTAAGAGATGTAACTTCACTACACATTTGTGTATATGTAAGATGGTGTGTTCAGCAGGTTTTTGTGAATTCTTACAAATTTTTACATAATTACATGATAAATAATACTAAGACAACGCCCTAGAAGTTTCCAAACTAACTGATGGCTAAGTAGGGAGTTATTAATAATTCCATTTGATCAAAAACAATGTTGAATAGACACTTTGTTTCAGTGTCACAAATAATCACTAATATAAAAACCATTCTTGACAATATTTGAATCTTTGAAGTGCGATTGGGATATTTTCTTTCCAACCGTCTAGCTATTAAAGCCATCGTGCATTAAACAATTGATATAATTTCAACTTATGTGCTTAATTTCTTGCCAAATGATGTTCCTTTAAGGAGCTGAAATATTATTCCCTTCACAAGCTCGACAAGGCTTTAAGATCACAAGTAAAAAGGACCGTGGATGTTCAGTATGAGTCATCGTTTGATTGTCCTTTATTGCAAGGTGTGTGCTTTGAATTTACAGTCTCCATGGTTACCATCAGGTCTAAGAACTTTGTAATGCCATAATGATAAGGAAGGAATCAACCTTAACGTTTATTTCCAAGAAACCACAATTTTTTTTGTATTTTGAAGAAGACAGATTTAACAAGAAGGCCTCACACCTTTAGAGATATATATACATTGATGAGATATATATACATTGAATTTACAACTTTTGTTTAAGTCTCTGCATACATTAGCAGAAGTAAAGTGATTAGATTAACAGTCTCTCGTCCACATCAGGTGGTCGTGGTGAACGTAGGCGGTAGCAAGTCCCCCAGGGGAACCTTTGTTCGTCTGTTTACTGTTCTCTGTAAGAAACGACCTCGGCGTTCTGCCGATGCCAGTAACAATTTACATGCAAATTCACGTGTCAACTCTTTTGAGCTAAATTTTAATTGATTTTGCTCTGTAGATTTTGGCCAGAGGTAATTAGAACAGGTAATTTTAAATGTTGTGAAAAGTGAATTCATGCATTATTCACAAAAGTCTATAAAAGATTGATAATTAGTAATGTTTTATTATTGTACATCTACTAAGGTAGATTCCATTGATATAGACTAGATTCATGTATGCTGATGGTGAAAGCTTCTAATGGTACATTAGATATAGACTGCATGATCCAAGGAGACTGCAAATATGACGTACAATTTAAATGGATTATTCTGTCTGTATTACTATAAGGAGAGACACATTCATGTTAGAATCTCTTGACAAAAAAATATGCATAAGATATTTCATGATCTAATTAATATATCTCTCAAAACAAAAAGAAATAGGTATGAATATGAAGAGGAGTGATAAGAAGAGAACAGTACCAGCACTTGAAATTATAAAAATGATATAAAAATGATATAAAAAGTGCCCTCTTTAATGTTTGATGTAGCCCACCCTATCTGTTACTCTCTAGAACTGGAGTACACGGGCATGAAATCGATCTTTCAGGCCTCGGTGTGTATTTGCTGTGCTATCTACACATAAAAAAATATAAAAATTGAAAGTTTTGCATGGTCCATTTGTAATTATGTAGAATTTTTAAATATTACTTATCATATGTAGGCCCTATTTATAAAAAAATTCCCAAAAGTCATACATGTTAAGTACGCATTTCGGTGATAATGCGAGAGATCTGTGGGGTCGCATTGAAGAGGTTCTGAAAGACTAGGAAATACGGCACGGTAATAACCTTGCCATCCTGATTTCTTTCAGGGGCGTCATTTCTCTGCAGTGTCCTGGTGGCACCGGTCAAGAGTGAAAATCAGACCATCATTATGTACATCCTGAACTTTGAGGACATCAGCGACACCAAGGCTAGTAGTAGCGTCGGTAGTGGGGAGGCTGAAGGCGTCAACAGTAACTCTGTAGCTGCCCAGCAGACACAACAGCAGCCCGGCTATAAATGGAAACGTGGACGAAGTATGGACATCTTGATTCTTCTTCTCTTTTCAACGTACTACTTCCCTCCTCCTGCTATGTATAATGATAAATGGCAAGCTAGCGTTGATCCGATAGACAGCTTAAAAGCTTGTCCTCCGGTTAATCTACAACAAGCCCAGAGGTTTACATCTTTTGTTTTCCCAGTCATGCTTAAATAAAATATGCCCGAATATGCTTAAATTTTCCACAAAGTTGCAAGAACTTGAAAGATATGATGAAACGTGTTTGAAAGCTTATCAGGGATCTGTCTGCATAATGTTTGTACCAACACCTTTACCTTTAGAGTATTTAATCTTTCCTCATTGGATGGATTCAAATTCAGAATAATTTTTCTCTATCGATTTAATGTTTGGTAGTCTTGTACATATTCAACATTTAGCAAGAAAATATCAATTTTTAAATAAAGGTTATAGTTTATTGTGACTAGAGAGTGACCCAAAGATGCTAGATATGCCAAAATAAACACAATACTTAAAAATGAAAATAAGCTTGATAAAGTTCTCTGACAGTTTTGGAAAAAAATCCTGATATGGTATGCCCGGTTTGACAGACTCTGGTGTTTGAAATGTTGTCCATAACAAACAAACTGACCAAGGTATTCTTTTCACTGAATTGTTATGTCATCACAAGTCTGATAATATGACTTTTCCCTTTTAACCTTTCCAGATTATAGTAAGAGTCCAAGTTGCTCTGTCTATAACTTCCCATTGTCATGCTATGTTCTCTACTCTTACAGACAACCACAGGACATTCAGACTAAAATTGCCTTCCATTTATCGTTCTCAACAAAAGATGAGTAACCAATCGAACAGTCAACAAGACCTCTCAGTGAAGGACCCTGAAAACCCACCCGTGGAACCAGAAAGCTCAATGCCGCTACTTAGAATAGACAGTGGCATCAAAGACGGGCCCACTTCTAACTTGCTGAACCCACCTGGGGAGGTGGACTCCACCAGGGATATTATGTTCATCCCCGAAGGTGCTGAAGATAGCGTAGAAGACTCGGACCCGTTTCAGGGAGAGAGTTTCGGGTCACTCAGACATTACGACGAAACTCTGGGGGCGGCAGACAACCCACTGTTGAACAGTCATGATTATTTGAGGAGATCTATGTCAAATACGACCTGGCATAACCATAGCTTTCAACACACTTCGCCAGGTGTACGGAAGGCAACTTCCTTGGAAAATCTCAGACACAGTACTAGGAAAAGGCACATGTCTGTACCCAGTGAAAAATGTAAGTGTAATGCTGCTCCTTTCAACTTAAAACATCAGACACAGCAATAGGAAAATGCACATGTCTGTCCCCAATGATAAATGTAAGTGTGATGCTGCTCATTTCAACTGAAACTTCAGACACAGCAATAGGAAAATGCACATGTCTGTCCTCGATGATAAATGTAAGTGTAATGCTGCTCCTTTCAACTAAAACATCAGACACAGCAATAGGAAAATGCACATGTCTGTCCCCAATAATAAATGTAAGTACAAACAAACTGATCCTTCCAACTAGTTTCATTTAAACATTGATTAAACCTGTTGTGATTACAAATGAGAGCTATGCTATGACCAGTGGATATACAGTTGATTACATGGAAACTTCAAATTTTGAAATAATCTGAATTTATTTCAATCCCCACCTTACTCTAAATGTCTGCATTCTATATATGCACTCCAATTTGACTATCCTACAAAGTTTGTGTTGAATCAGTACAAATTGTCCCTTTGACAATAAATAACATGAAGTTTTACAAGCAAAATTGTCCTTTCTGAATGGAAAAGTGATGGAAATATTTAAAGTCTTGTTGAACTAGCTTTTCATAGCCTTGATCCTGTGGTAAAATCTCCTCCTTGTACAGTAACCTACCAAAAATATGTAAGCATGTTCCATAATAAAGACAAAATATACATATGAATAACGAATCAGCTGATGACATTAAAATAAATTTAAAGTTCTTTGCTTTTTACAAAGCTGTATGATAAGTTGCCAGATATAGTACAAAAAATAGCATTGCATTTCGTACTTTTGCGCCATTGAGGAGCAAACTATTTTGTGGATACAGACGGCAAATATAATTAATAATATAAAAATTGAAATAAAATTTAATTATTCTGTCTCATTCACTCTTTATTTTTAGCGTCATGCGCAACTTAAATTTAGACTGTTAGTTCTACAGCTGTCAAATTTCGTATTAAATTTGATCTCATATTGACTATAATAACTGCATTTTATAAGACTGAGTACTTATTACCAATAAGTTAGAATATTTTGTAAGTCTACTAGGACATGTAAAACAGACAAACACACCGAGTATAAAGTGAGCATACGACGTTAGAATATTCAATATAATAAACCACATAAAACATTTTCATTCTTGATATCTCTCTCTCTAGTTCCAAGGAACCATCTCATAGATCCCACAATGCAAACCGCTGTCTCTGAGTCGGACCTGACTAAATACAAACAACACAGGAAGGAGATGTACAACAGCTCCATCTGCAATGGTGACAAATCTAGTTTAAACTCCGCGGTCAACTCCCAGACCGGTTCCGTAACTGCCGCTAAGAAGATGCTGTCAGAAGTGACTACCAACTTGGGAGGCAAAGTAACTCAAGTAAGTCACATTTTCTCGGCGACCTGCTAACCTTACCGTCCTGCATGACTTTCTTTTCGTTGTTTCCTGTCAGTCTGTTATTGTGAGGGATTTTAAAACATTTCTAGTACCAATAGAAAGTTAACCAGTTTTCGGTCTTGTATCAATGTAACCGCTTCTTACACGACTGTACCCAACAGTTTTCCCCTGGTCATTGGTAACTGGTCACACCCACACACCAAAGTATGTGCAATTTAAATAGGGGGGTACTACAGTTCCCCCACATCTACATGTTCCCGAGGGACTTCCCATGGGGTGGTGCGACCAGAATTGGCACAACTATATTTATAAGTTCACCTCCCAGATCCCAATTAAAACACCAGACTTATTTTGATGATCATGGTTGATATAACATGTAGGTCAGAGGTAACTTCTTCTCGTTCCACATTTATACTTTGATATCATGATCCATCTTTCTATCAACGAATCGGCGATTCATTACTGCGACCTTCACTGAGATACTGACTAAGCTAATTCATTAAATATTAACAACCTTGAACAAAAGGGATACATTTGAATACTTCATGAGCAGCGGAAAAGACATTTTCCAGACCATAAAAAAATAGTAATATCTGCAAGCTAGCTTCCTCAATGGGCTCTCCTTTTCATATAATATTAGTTGGCTGATATATGTTGCAATCTCATAATTTTTTGGAACAACAGATTTGCAGTGTTTGAAATTATCATTGCTCTTTGTAAGCAGACCGGCTTCAAGGTTGAAAATGAGCCATACATGTACTACTGTATGATGATGTTAATTCACATTGCTCAGAGTTCAAATGTTCTTGTAAATGGTAATGATGAGCTCTCAAACTATGCTCTGTCATTTACCCTTATCCTTTATATGATTCTTGGCAAACGTTTCAATGGTTGCCCAGTCGTTCGAGATCAGGACATTTCTGTTCGGACAACCAAAATCAGCTTTTGCAGATTGTCCAGTGGACAACCAGTTGTTTACATCAAATTCAGATTGGATTGTAACTAAATACCCCCAAATATGTGAAATGATAAATTGGTCTAACCCTCCATTAATTGGACATACTGATATAAAGCAAAAACTTGTGGTAGGTCCATGATTTACCGGAAGTAGAAATTTACTGGCCAGGAGCTGGTGTTCTATTCACCAAACTTTCACATCCCCCCTCTTTTACAGAGTAAATAGTGGCTGTTATTTTGTTTTATTGCTACATTTTGCCGGACAAGGCTATTTTCTGTTCAGACAACCAAAAAGGAAGAACTAGTTGTCCTAGGGACAACCAGACAAAAAACCTTAGAAATTTTGCCCGTTATTCCATAAATATTTTGTTCTGGTTCCTTCAGATCTGTTGATCTCGTTCGAACGAGAGATTTGTACTCGTAAAGGTCTGGCAACAATTTGCACACTAGAAGCAACGGAAAATTTCCCTAGGTTGGCTCTTGTGTTCTGCAGTGTGCTTGAGGTAAATGGATGAAATATTTCATGAAACTGCTACATAATCCACAAAGGATAAATATAGATACAGCAATTTTAATTGTTTTTGTAACCCCTGTAGGATGAATTTACAGTAAACAGGTGGTTAATATTTAAAAAATGGCAACTTAAGTGTCTCACAATGCAAGTACAAATAAGGGCATAAAGACGGCACACACACACTTGCCATATACAATCATACAATCATACAAAAACTAATTTTGTCATGTCAATTATCTGTAGAATTCAGGAGTAAAATAATCAACGTCCACATATTACCACAATCGATCGTTATGCAACCTCAGAAAAAAATGCATTGCTCAAACTTGCGAGTATGTTAGTGTAGAACACGTTCTTTGGTCCCCCCCCCCAAAAAAATAGGCTGCATTATTGTTTTTATAGATATACAAATATAGGAGTGGGCATGACTATAACAGGAATATTATGATTACAATCCATTTATCCTTTTGTTTTTTATTTATCACAGGAGGGGGGGGGGGCAATGGGGGAAGTGGTAGAGGCATGTGAGCCGATGTGAGCCTGCAACTTTGACAGGACAGTTCATGCATGATTAACAATCTTAAACTAAGCATTCATCCTTCTCAGTGATGGTGTTAAAAAAAAAAGAATGAAAAATGAAATGGAGAAAACGGAGAGAAGAAAAATTGCATCTGAAACTCCTGACTGATGTTAGCCAGAGTCAGTTCAGGGTAGTAGTTAATTAAGTTTAGATTAAAAAATAAAAGGAGAACATTGCAGCCTACGCCCTCGGTAATAACAGAGATAACGAAAAATTAATGAAACTTTGTTACAGCCATTTCTGATATATTAGAACAGTGAGGTGAGTTCTTTGCAATCTGTGATGTCTTGATTTACGTTTGATCTTAACAAGTATTATAGTTTATGGTTTAAAGCAGCTGACTGCTTGCATGGTGCTGGTTTTTGGTTTTCTAACTTGCCAACATTCAGTTACAAATTCTTAAAATGAGTGTAACCTTGTTACAAAAAGGTTAAATACTTTAAGAAAATTTAAAAACTGATAAAACATAAAAAAAAATATTTAAAAACTTAAAGAGAAGCAAAAGAACCTTCAGAACTGCTACACAAAAATTGGAAAACAAAATTATTTCCCTGCTTTACGGTTTCAAGTTTCAGGTAAAAGGTGCTCTTGTGTGCTTATTTAGTGCTTATGTTGAAGTACTTGGTTTGAAGACTATTCACTTTAAATATGTTTAACTTCAAATGGAAACTCTAATTTTTTTGCTCTGAACAACACCATATTGCTCCAAATTTATGTATTAGCATACATGTAGAAAATATTAAAATCAATGAGAAAATTGGGGGTTTGGGAACAGAAGTGGTAAGTGGGTTTGCATTCAGCAATCATTTCTTATTCTACCATTTTTAACGTGAAGACATCTGAAACAGATGTCATCAAGTTCTTCTCCAGAATATTCTTCCTTTCTGATGAGTTTTAAGCAATTAAAACTTGACAGTTAATTTGAAGATAACGAACACACTAACCTTGACCTTTGACCTTGCACATGTACATAGCCTTTCTGATCACTCACGATCGTTTCGCAGTACGTCTAATCTCTGTCTAAAGATTTTCATCCATTAAATCACACCTAAAATCTACCAAGATCATATGTCCCTCTACTGTTTCTATTAAAGCTATCTTTTTGTTTATGTCTGGGTTGAATGATTAACAGGTGCTAAATGGCAAAGCTTGAATGCGGCTGATTCACACTGACCCGTCTCTTGAGCGGTCCTAGGTATAGTATTTATTACTATGTTGGAGAATATATATCAAGAGATTCTGGATGAATTGGAAAAGCAAAAGGCTCTTTGCTGGTATTTTTATTCAGAGAGAGACATTTCTCTGCAGTAGACTTACTAGACCCTATAGGTATATGTAACAACATCTTCATGGCTAAGCTAGCTGATAGTTGCACAGGTGCAACTGCACGGGGAAAAGTCATTTCTATCTATCTCTCTCTATCTCCACTTCTCTAACTTGAATGTGACAATTTTTTGCTGTCAATAGCTAGGTGATATGTGTTGCATCTTCCTGCCCGATACAGTACAATTAACCCAGCTGTGAAATTTATTTTTTGACTTTTCTAATATCTTGCATATCTTGCATTTTCTTTGGTACAGTTTCATCAAATTATATCAATGAATAATTCTCTTTAATCGCAAGAAGCAAATTAAGCCACAAATTTGTGTTAGTACGGGGTTGGAGATAATTTTTTAAGAGGGGCACGGCATTGGTAATGTTATTCAACTTCAAAGGGAAATGATCGATGGTCCAAATTTAAACTCTCATAGGGCAGTTAATCACTTTTGATATTTTTTCTCGACAATGTGTTCCGAGAACAAAGAAGAAATCCAGACTGACGATTAATGCATTAGTGTCCAGACTAACTTTCACATCCACGGGCATCTGTTCATAATACAAATTGGGCCAACTGTTCTTCCCCCCCCCCTTTTTTCTCTTCCTGATATCTCATAAGGTTATAGCTTAGAGGTGTGGTGTTAGATATTTCAACCATTTGTTAAAACAAAGGAACTGTTTGAGCCCACTTTGGAATAAATATAAGAATTTTTATATTTTATGTTGATAATTATTGCTAAGATTCAAGGTGAAACTGTCATGATCACGAACCACTGTTGTGAAAATGTAGTCAGACTTTAAAACCTTTAACAACGGTATTGGTCTGTAAACTCAAAGGAGTTTACGATCTCAAGGGAGCTATTCCTTTTGAAAATAATTATAAGGAAGTATTCTAGTTTTTTTTAACATTGCCAAGAAATTCAACCAAATCCGGCAAATAAATCATAATCACACACTGTATATAGTGTTTGTTAGATATATAGCCGTGAGCTCTGTTTCCGTCCTCGGCACGTATACATAATTAGATACTGCATGTATGCATAGATGGTTGGGATTTGCAGCCGCGTGTTTATGTGATGCAAGCAAGCTAAATTATTCATGCCATCAACATGTCGTGATTTACTGCTGCTGCTGTTACTGCAGCAGGCAAAGTATGACTTTATATTAACTGGACCGTAAAAATTTATGCAATCAAGCTATGGTTTCACAAAGTTATGAAAGCTGAAAGCCAGCTCACATGATCATATCAGCAACTTGGACAATTGACAGAGAAATATAAAATAGATGAAAAAAAATCACTAACTGGGCTAATCAACTCATCTAGTCGTAACTTATCCTGAAATGATTGAAACGATGTGTACTTTTCAATAAAAAATGCATGTGCAAAAGTTTTGTTTAAATTAAAAAGAGAGATAAAATCGATCTGAATATGCTGCGAGAGTGAATTCAGTGAAATAGTGAGAACCTTTACGTAATGTTGATAACCTACCAACACATGTTTTATGAATATATTCTGTCTAATATGAAGTGTGTGAATATAGTTGCATAAAACTAAAAGCGTGTAGAATCAGTATATATACTGTATACTTGACACAATTAAGCCTGTCCCAGATTTTGGCATTTGTTCACTATTAAAGCAAAATGCATTGACACTAAAAAAGAATTTATTCCTAGCTGGTATAAACATTATCTTATCTGCCATATTTCAGTGTACAAATACCCTATAGAGTACAATGTTTCAGTAATTTGGAATAAATTAAATGGAATTTGAAGAAATATGAATATTTCAGTCAACTTTTTTGGCATCTGTTTCTGACTGCATGTTCACAAACAAGCACACAGTAACATGGGATTGAATGATGAATGACAGGAATGAAGGACAGATTAATATCTGATTTCTCACAGATGAGTAGGCAACAAATATAGATTTATTCAGTTTTATTGATCAACTCTATGTGTCTATACAAGATCTATATTTATATACATATATACACATACACACACACATACATACATGTATATACATATATAAATATATTTATATAGATAAAAAATATATCTTTTAAATTGTAAAATAATGAATACAAAGGTTCTTGATATGGAAACTGCATTGCATCTTTGCTTATGTAGCAAATTTGGTTTGTTGCCATAGCAATGTACTATTCAATATCAGATATATTATTTATTCCAATATGCAATGTATATCATATAAATTTGTATATATATTTAAAAGTATGAAATTGAGACTATAATGATTGGATGAGAACACCAAATCTGAAATATTTGTAATTTAATCATATTCTGGGATGAATCAATTGTGAAATGAATAATGCCCTGCATGATGCATCAGGTGCACTACATTAAATATTATGCATATTTATGCCCAAAGTTCATCCATTCTGTGCAAATGTGAACTTTGAATATATTCCGCATACATAACATTAATGTGTGATGATTCAAACATGTTTCTTAAAGTTTTGGTAAACAGTCGACAAGAAGAATCCTGCTTTGAAATTCTACGTTCTCTTTCGTTACTAAATCATTGGATCTGTGATATATTAACATTGCTCGGTCCTCACTTACCTGTCTCCGCACACTGAAAGCATTCCTGTTGTACCAGGTCTGTTGCACCCGTTCCATATACACAGTGTCCAAAGCTTAGTGGGAACATAGGCTCAGTGTAAACATGCAACCGATCCAACACTCTTCATTACCCTTCTCGTTTGAGCCCTAAGAAAACAACTTAGCCAATAGTGAAATAGCACAGAGAGCCTATAAAATTAGTCCCATATATGATTTGCAACTATGAAGCAAAGTACATTAAGTTTAATATTGGACCAAATCTGCGAATACTGGAAACTACGGAGGTGTCGACAGATAACCTGCAAGCGATACCTAGAAACAAATCACTTGTTGAATCACCAGGAGAGATTTAGGATTCTCAGCTTATAACTCAATCTTGTTTAAAAATTTTGAGGAAATTTGTCAATGTTGCTTTGTGTCCAAATTAAAGAAAAAACAAAAGTTTTAGCTGTCCATTTAGTAGTATTGTTTATTTTACACTTGTAGTTGGTCTTAATACCTACCCCTCTCTTTCCAATGAAATGGCTATACACTTCAAACATTTTTATTTAATTTATTTGTTTAATACTGTGGCTGATAATGGGGTTTGGAAGACAATACTAAATTTAGTTGTAAATAACTCATTCTGTCTGTTATCACATGAGATATCTTGCTGAGGAAAGTTACTGTAAAAGCATCCCACATATGGAGGTTAACAAAGTTCAGTGGTACTTTAAAATGTACCATAAGAACTTAAGAAGCCATCATAGCCGCTAGCTATATCCAGGGACTGATTATTGTGATGGATGCCTGGCAAAAAAGAAAGAAGTTTTTACGAAATAATGTTTCAGGTTGAAATAAATTATGCTGCCTTCATTTAATTTTATCAGTTGATTATAGAAATTGCTCAAAAACCCATGACATGTCATTTATTCAGCTCCTGGCTGTGCAAATTTTATCCCTAATGGGGGCAAACATAAATTATGGGATAACGTGTTTAAGCATTGATGAATATTTTTGGTTATTTTGGATGAAAATGATACTACACTCTACCATTAACTTTGACATTTGCATTTCTTTTGTTCGAGATGCACTCTGATTTTGACCTATTTTCACTAAGAACGGCATTCAGTTAATACCTTTCAGTTACTTATGGAGAGAAAGTTAAATTACATTTCAATCTATTTTTACCATTCCAAACATGAATATGCATGAAGATGAATCGGGAGGTATTGATGGGGTTTAAAAGTCTTTTGCATTCTGTTTAATGTGAAAAGAGCTCAAAAATTATTAGAAATTAAAACACTTGACCATTTTATTGACAAGCATTGAACCAGCAGTTGAAGATCTGCAACTTTTAGTTAGAAGCCTTTTAAAAAAAATTTTACCTAGCAAATTAATCCAAAAGAGACTAACAGCTGGTTTCTCCTTTTGAAAAGTAAAGATTAGGATTAAAGAGTTTCATGGAATAAAAGACTATTTTGCTCAAAGTATAGTCTATATTCCCTATTGGGTCGGTCCCTCAATGGTCAGTGTATAACAACTTTTAAAGAAGCTTGGAAGGATTCGAGTTTGATCGACCTCGACACTCCTTCGTGTCCACTGGTATATTTTCTACATAGGTAATATAACAATGTAACTGTGCGTGTTACTTCTGGAGCACTTTTGCCTTAACGTTAATCAGCATTGGCCAAAGAATTTAGCATCTTAAAAAAGTGCCAAATTTAGCCTAATGAAGAGTTTGACCTTCTTTGGGTATTCTGAGACATTTGTGGAAACGTGCTCAGTTTTTGACAAAGAAACATCTCGTCTAAGATACGTGACAATGCTTGAGCATGATCGAGTGACCATTATCTAACTATCTAGCATATGTTGTTTGCATACGATGATGACTTTCGTACTTATCCCACATGACACTTTCTCAGAAGAGTCTTAAGTTTGAGATAATAGATCACACTCTTGCCTTAAGTAGAACGTGTTCATCCATCTACTTAGGATGCTTCATAAGTGTACAAGTAAAGAAAAATGCTGGTAGACGAATTGTGAAGATCTCCAATTGATTGGTAGCGCTCGCTCCTGGTACAGTCTTCTCTGATATTCCAGACTTGATTGGTTAATTCATCAGATGTCAAATGGATGCAACGAAACAGATGATATATTTCAGCGTGATCATGATCATATTAATTGTAATAAATTACTAACACTAATGAAGGCAGGAAAGGATAATGTCCACGAACAGTATGCCAGCATGTACAAAGCTTCCGATCATGTAGGCCTACAAAGTAAAGTCATTTAGAAAGCTTGAAATTATGTAGGCCTACAAAGCTTATAAGATGCTTGAAATTTTGTACAAAGCTTCAAATCATATACAAAACTTCTAATCATGTACAAAGCTTACCATTCATGCGGGCCTGCAAAGCTTGAAATAATGTTAAAATCTTGAAATAATGTAATAAGCTTGAAATCATGAAAAAAGCTTCAAATCATGTGCAATGCTTCAAATCACATGCAAGCTTGAAAGCATGTAGAAAGTTTGAAATCATGAAGGCCTACTAAGCTTGAAATCATGTAAAAAATTGAAACCATGTAGAAAGCATGAAACCAGTGGCGGAGCTAGGGGTATTGGTCAGAGGGGGCGAGAATGGTCTGTAGGGGCGCTTCGACACTATCTAAGCGGAGCGCCACCACGGGTTGGCGCGGAGCGTACAGAAATATTTTTGAGTAAAGATACTCCCTAGATCGCCGGAAATGACCCTTTCCGGGCCTTGCTAATTTGCAGATAAACGAAGAATAAATAGCTGTCATCGCCATTTGTGACAACTCGTAAGTTTATATGGGTGTTGAAAGTACATGCGCTTGGAAATAGTTTCGGACAACGGAAGTGCCGATAAATTAAAGACCGCCGTTAGAGCATTTTGTGAGAAAATTTCACCAACAAAATGTGACAAATGTCAATAGGTAGATGAGAGCGCAATAAAAAAAGTAAATAATCGCGAATAAGTAAAAAATGGTAAAAAGCTGAAAAGGGCGCCAGCAGTCCATTTGAGTCCGTCAGGGGGGGCATTCGCCCCCCCGGACTATATGGACGCTCCGCCACTGCATGAAACCATGTGCAATGCTTCCAGTCATGTGCAAGCTTGAAATCATGTAGTGCCATCAAAAGTTTGAAGTCATGTAAGATGCTTGAAATCATGTAAAAAGTTTGAAATCATGTAAGAAGCTTGAAATCATGTGCAATGCTTCCAGTCATGTGCAAGCTTGAAATCATGTAGTGCCTACAAAGTTGAAGTAATGTAAGATGCTTGGAAAAGCTTGAAATCATGTACAAAGCTTGAAATCATGTGCAATACTTCCAATCATGTGCAAGCTTGAAATCCTATTCAAAGCTTGAAATACTGTCGGCCTACTTATAAAACAATTATAGCCACAGAGAACCAAAAAGCAAGGTTGGTCAATGTGCTGGCTAGGTTGGAAGGTGCTCACGCCTAGGTCTTATTGGTCCACATAGCTGATTAATGTTGAACAATGTTTTTCGCCGGCCAGGTGGAAATGTTTCATGGCCTGGATTTGACCTGCTAGTCACATATTGAGAACCCCTGACCCGACCAATTAGCCAGGCCATGCCTCCCCAGGATTTGATTGAGAACACAAAATAAAAATGGTATTAAAACTTGGCAGATTGCTACATGTCACTTGGTAACTGTTCTGCCCTTACCTTTGAAGCTTTATTTCAAGACTTGATGTCTTCTATTAATTATATATCAAGATCAGGGTTTCAACATTAAAAACAGTGGTACCTAAATTTACAAATATATCCATTAAAAGCTCTCAAGTGCTCTTTATATTTCCAAATTCATACCTGTTTGCTTGAGTGCAGGGTAGTTGTAATGTCTCAATATACTGTCTGCAATCGATATTTTTTTTAATATTCTCACCACTTCTAGGACTGCTGTCTTAGTGATATGTATTCTTGGTAAGGGATCGAAATATAAATTTAAACAAGTATCCAGACTACCACTTTCTATAAAAATTATACAAGATTTAGAGATGGTTGTATTAAATATATTTTTAGGAAAATTTGAAAAGTTTGAGACGTAACAAAAACAAATCCTATCCAAAACTGCAAAGTAGTCATCAGTTTATTTTACCCCCCCCCCCCCACACCACCCGCTCTTTATGACAGTATAGTTTTCTGCTTTCTTTCTCTTCTTGATGAAAAATTATTTCTGAGCTTTCATAAAAAATTACTCTTACATTTATAACAAAAATACAATCTTCATTGTCAGTATCTTTCTGTAAGCTTCACTATAGTTGAACCAAACATTCTTTTTCCTATTAGCTGTGTTTCAGTGCATCATAGTTGGATGCACGCATTTTTATATACTCGTAGAAAACGTCCAGGTATTGACTATTCCAGCACCCTGAACCGCAAAATTGCTTAAAAAATAAAATTCTAAATAAGTGCATTCACTCCGTCAATTTCTCTGAAGCATCATGTGTCCTCTCGCGTTGTCAAATCTGGGCTTTGAAAAGAGTGGTAAACCTGTTAAAAGACTCGGTGTGATACTGTGAAGGTAATCTGGTCAACACACTTTGGCGAAAACTTTTGTCACTTTTCGTTCCACAACCGCGGAGAGAAATACTGGATTTTATCTTGTGTTCTGGCGTAAAGAAATCAGGAGAAAGTTAATTCACCTCTTGAGGGGGAAATAAAAATATTGACGTCATTGGTTTCGTGGTCATGAATGACGGTTTACTTAAAGTTGATACAAACCCAATAATTACCATTCTTTTCTTTTTTATGGTTTTAAGGTAGTCTGTCATTAAAGATAGCTGAAAGGTGTGTTTATATGGAAGCTAACATGGACAGGAGTTAGACAGCTATGCATGGGCTGAATCATCATCAGTAGTGAGAACGTTAATTGTTAGAATTCAGATTTATTTTAATGTGGTGGAACTGTGCTGGGCATATCAGGGCAAATTTTTAAAGAATTTCTCTGGTTGTCCCTGGGATAACCATGCCTGACATTGGTTGTCCGAACAGCGAGTTTGATTGTCCGACAAAAATGTAGCACAATAACAATGGACCGATATATCACTGTAGGATATGTACACTGTAGGAGAGATGTGTAGGCAACTTTGAGTTTTATGGATGACTACAGTAATAACTACGTCAGTTGTTATCAATTCATATCGGTCATACAGTAAGGATCCATTGTGTGTCATACATATTCATGCCTTATTATACACATAATGTAGTAGTAAATTATAAGAATACACATATTTTTTATGTATTCTGACATACAGTTCTCATACGACTACACAAAAATGTGTAATACATGAATTGCAACCTTTTGCATTACGAGTAGAACCCCTGTGACAAATCTGACGCAGTACAGGTAGGACCCTTGCAATGTCATCTGCGAATTAATCAGGCCACACATCCGGAGTCTATGCATGCTAAGTTCTTCAATATCGCCGTCATTTCCTTTCGGGAAACATTTCGCACTGTAGTTTTGATTTATTTGTACATAACAATAGTACTATATGAGAGACAAAACTCAGAGCATCTAAAACTGCAATACAAACATTTGAACAATAAAGTACTCCCTGCCTACACATTATTCATCAATCAAATTTGAAATATTGAAGAAAAGATCAATTTTTCATACCTCTCTTAATACCAATGCCTACTCACATGTGTACCCTAACCTATAACAATTCACAGCACTGTGCCCTGATGACCTGCTTTAGGGTCACTTCCCTCTTCCGTATAAATGTACCATTTAGAAGTCTCTAAATCCGCTCCAGTCGTTAATTTGGTTTTGCATTCTTCGTGGGAGTGTTTTGAAGCCAGAATATGGTGCTCGATATTCTAGTTGTGCTTACTTTTTCCCTGTAGTTGAAATACATCAATATATGAGGTACCTACTATTCATTTGAGTTCAACATTGTTTGATTCGTTATTTTGAAAGTATCAATATGCAATTGGTATTGATGAACATCTAGGCTCTTCTACAAGTCTCTCACTGTTTCCCCCCCCCCCCC
>JAIPMN010017602.1:5256-20200 GCA_020650975.1 Apostichopus californicus
CCCCCCCCCCCCCCCCAACACCCTCTTTTCGGATAAAAAATGAGACTCAATCTACTTTTGGCATTTATTTCGCAAAACACATTTACAATTTTGTGTTACTACACGGAGAAGAACGCAGGTAGACTACGGTGTGCAGCTTCCAGAGTGACGGTCCATTATGTTGTTACTTTGCTGCTTGCGAAAGATTATGTTCATTACATGTATTGCAGATGTACAACAGAAATATTAATATTAGCTTTCTCCCCCGTTAATCGAAAATATTAAACCGAATAAAGAAACGTAATTAAGTGAGCTTTCTACCCGATAATCGAAATATTAAACCGAATATAGAAACGTAATTAAGTGAGCTTTCTGCCCCGATAATCGTATGAAATGCTTCAACTTTTCATCAAGTCTTAAGTGACTCTTCAACAAGCGGAAGTGAAAAGTTATCTGAAAAGCACAGCAACTCTAAAGTTTATATGGAGAGAAGTTATAAACATAATAAACATCAAAACGTTATTTATGAGGGAATCGTGCCGCACCTCACAGAAATTACTGCAAAGATCCTCTCAAAACAATCTTTATTACCCTTTCCGTTATCAAAAGTGACGTTAATGATTCGAAGGGTACATGGTCTGGGCGGGAGAAGTAAGGGGAATGGGGAGGGGGAATGGGGAGGGGGAATGGGGAGGGGGAATGGGGAGGGGAATGGGGGAGGGGAATGGGGAGAGGGGCATGGGGATGGGGATGGGAACTGGAGGGGAATGGGGGAAGGGGGGGGGGGCAAGAACTTTTTTAATTGTGATCAATCCAAAATGGTGAAACTCAAAACAGAGGGGGTTTATCTGGAATTGTGAATAACTCTGTAACTCATGTAAGCGGAAATCGCTCGAAATAATGTATCGTGCCATAGAGAACATGATTGTGTGGAGCCTGTGGAAATACTGTATCGTAGCCATCCAGAATAGGTGTAGAGCCTGTCGACTATAATACTGTATCGTAGCTATTAAGAATATGTGTGGAGCCTGGGGACTATAATAATGTATCGTAGCTATTAAGAATATGTGACTCCCGTCACAATCGCTCACTGGTTTAGACAAAATAGGATGGGGTTTGGGAAGGGGGTGGGGGTCGGTTCATCCCTATTCCATAAACTTTGAAGTCGAATAGTGGACATGAATCGCGTTGGATTATCCACAATGTAAACAATGTACGGCTATGTAATATGCACATCAATGAATCATAAAGTAAGACAATGATTTTCTTTCTCTTAAAGCTTTAACAATGAGCCAAGTGTCACCATGTACTGACATAACATCTGAAACATATTAACCGAATCTCTGAGTCTTGCTGAAAAAAAGACATTTGTATAAAACTCAGTGTGTTACAACAGTATGTGACGTCGCAACATATGTTTCTTACCGCGATGTGCATCCGTTACTACTATTATCAAATATTTTCGTTCTTTAACAATTTTCATAACAGTTGAAGCTTGGGCCTATTCATATATACATATATTATTGTATAACCTAAAGCATAATGTCACATCGCTCTTCTAGATCTGGCACAAATATACAATACTCGAACAAGTTGATGTTCGTCATTGTCATGTTATAAAAACAACGTAAGAAATCAATCACATTTTGGTTCGTTCCGTAATGAAGGGAAAATCCTACGCTCCACTTTAGCTGTATGCCCACCCCCTCGCATCGCTAACTTGCAGTTTAGCACGTTTTGTTATTAGTAAAGACAAAATGTGCATATTGTACATATGCGTTAATGGTTACGTGAAGTATCGTACACTTCGTACTTAGTACCTGATTATGTACCAATGGACGCCCTTTGCGTCAGAAGTCATTCGAGACGGTTACAATGCGAGTACGTACCACACAAGTAACCAGGACCCAGAGATTCGTGGAACGTGAGTGTACGTACGTTCAATCCCTTGTTCTACAGTGTTTACAATTCACGCCTATACTTCACAACTTTCCTTCACGTCCTTCCCTACGTGTCTTCCCCTCCCCTCACCCCTCCTCATACACCCCCCCCCCGCCGCGCCGTGCAAAGTACAGATGCGCACGCAAAGTGGAAAGAGACTAAACATGAGAAATAATTAAATTTGATAGAAGAATCAAATATGAAACGAACCTGCCATGCTCCAACTACCGGCTCATCCCATCTGGAAGGCATTATGAAGATCAAAAATAATTAATCCGAACTTCCCGTAAAAATATGATCGACAAGATAGAAGTTATCGTTTACAAGTCGAGTACAAGTATTAAATTACGGAACAGCTTATCACCTCAACCTGTCAACTACTATTTGTTTCTTGTCCTAGCCTGTCACCATTACATCGACAGACCATATAAATAAGTCAAACTTTAAAACGAGAGTATTCGTGAACAATTGAAGAACGTCTTGTTCTGTTGGATCCTTGTACCAATCATGGATTCATCTGTTCCTTCAATCCTTTTCCTTTTTACTACTGAGTGTACTTTTGCAGTGATTTTCATTCAAAGAAACAACAAAATAACCGGAAGGCCTGTGACGTCATCTAATAGAGCCAAGTGAGCCCTGTCTCTTTGAGGAGGGAGTTGCTATGAAAAGCCAATTGATAAAGTCGGATAAGTATAATAGGCGTTGAAATCAAATCCTTGCTCTTTATATACTTTGAGACTTTAACGATGTATTGTTCATTAGCTTACTTTCAGAACAGATTTTAAACAATGAACATTGAAAGAGACCCCAAGCGAGACCAAAGAAACAGTAAATTATTTGGTCCTATAGCTGCTAGGGGGTACATTGTTGGAGGGGAGAAGGGCGAAATGTCTACACCATTACAGACCAACACAAAAGAGTTGTTTGTTTGTTAATACCAAGAAAGACGGAAAGACGAAAACAACAAACTCCGTTCTAAGACTGAGTCCAAGGATGGAAGTAATATGACTTTGTCACAGTAACTGGACTTATATTATCCAATTTCCATTTTCTGATTTTCTTTTAAGGCATTCGTAATCAAAACCAGCAAAACTGTTCAGCATCCGGCAGAAAAATAACTATTGGAATGATTTTGCTATCTTTCATGTTCATGTTTCATCCGATCTGAAAGAATGGATGTTTAGATTGCAGCTATTATTTGTGTGCGATTCACAATCAACTATTAGTATTGCTGAGTAGCATGTATAGGCCTATTATCTGTCTTGGAGAGGTGCGGATAGGGGCTTTGACATATAGTATCACTAATTGTACTGTGCACCCCTCATTTGGAATTGTGGCAAGCTCAAACCACAGTAGGGTTACTGGAAACCCATTGGTCCGCCTTATTACCCCATGCAAGTTTCTTTTCTTAAATGTTAGATTTAAAATTACATGAAAACATACGAAAAAGCATAGACCCCCCCCCCCCCACCCCCAACCCCTCTCTCCCTCTCTCCGCAAGAAGTAAAAGTGTTATGTGGAACTATGAGAGCCCAGTGGATAGCAGTATAGTATCACAACTAAATGTTTGGCAACAAGTGACAACAATGATTGGAATATTAAGAAGGAAAACTGTTGCACTTAACCAAAGAAAAAAACTCCTGTAATGGCTTCTTGGAATGTGTGACAATTTTGTAAATTATCGCGTTTTTGCTGAACTATAGAATATAAGTGTTACCCTCAAACCAGCAAAGTGCAGCAAGGAGACCATGAAAGGGAACCAACCGAGCCTGATGGGTGGGACTTCTTAACAAATTACATCCTCTCTTCACACAATCAACAAGCTCTCGAGTATGTACTTGAGGGGACAAAATCTTTCTTGAGTGGGACTTAAAAGTTAATCCCATTTTAAAAAAAAAGTAGGGAAGGTCGGTCTTTTTCGTCACTAAAACCTCTAAATGGGTGGAAAAGAGTTGGTAGCAAACAAACCGCCACAAAATCCAGGCTTTACTTAGAAAGGAACTGAACACAAAACAGAAACCTTTCTTGATGCCAGAGGCTATTTTAAGAAGTTTCGGTGACGGTGGAGGTAGCAACGTCAAATTTTTACCAGCTGCTCAGTTATCTCCAAAACGTAAATAATTTCGTGGTATAGTGTTAGCAGCGGTCTTATATGCTAATGTTTACATGACTTGCTACACGTCTTAAAGTACCTTCAGGTTGTAGCATATTGCTTATTGTTTAATTCCAGCAGTTCCAAAATGTTCTTAATATCTTCAACATTCTCGGAGACAAACCGTCATCGATGCCGCTTCTTCTAAAATTTCATTTGTAAATGATATTCATATTATGGTTGTAATACTTTGTAGATATGTTTGAAATCAAGTTAGTTGAACTATCAACAATAAATGAACTATTCATGATAGACAAGTGGTTGTCAAGGTGACAACAGTTCTGAATATCAATAATGTCTATATACTATGCTACAATGGAATCGGCTTTGCTAAATACAATGATGTGCTTTTGTATATTCATGTTACAGAGGGCTGCTGCACCCAGTTGGGACAATTTTTCTATACTGTATTGTCATATCCCGCTTCAGAGCACTCGTAGCGTCAGTATGAGCAGTATGATTATCATGTTTCTATCAGATCAAGGTTAGGAACTGTTTGTAATATAAATGTGAGTGCTTTGAAGCATGGAATAAGAGGACAGTTTAGAGAGGTATTAGCATTAGAAAAATTGGCTGGCTAATAACAATTTCATTGCAGATGTGAACAGACCTAAGTTGCTTTACATACAATAATAAAAAACGAGAGATGTTTTGCCATATACTGGTTTATAAGGGTAAAAAAAAGCAGTTTAAGTGCATCGTTTTGCAATGGAGTGTGATGTAGAAGAAGGTAAGTTTAGGGGGGGGGGGTGCTACATTACAATCGCACATGACACTAGTTATTTCAGTGCATAGGGCGGTGGGGTGGGGGAGGGGGGGGATAAGAGCTCTCATACGATACAATTGAGATTGAAACCTTATCAATCAAATATCCTCCATATGCTAGCAAATACTCATCGTCGACCAAATGTATTTAAACAACCAATGTATCAACTTATCCTCCTCTTGAAGATGAAGATGGCCTGCTTTGTCAACATCTCAATGAGCCCTCATTACCCACGAGAGGACCACGATACAATAATAGGGGTGACCTCATGACCCTTGAGAGGACTATGGTTCAGTAATAGGTGTAAAAACTCCTGACCCACGAGAGGACTTGTTATCTGTTTCTGTTTATATAGTCTTACGATGTCAATATAATGTTATATGACCCATCGTCATGACGTCATAACACTATGACCACCACTTCATATCATTACTGGCATCCTTTGTGAACCTTTAACATACATAATTGTCTTTAACTTAATCCTGATACCTATACTTAGAGTATATCCAGACGATCATACTTCCAGTTTCGTTCAATACAGAGACACTGGGAAGAGACTTCACGACAATGTTACTTTTATATTAGATCCCGATCATTTTGCTTTTGTTGATTTAATTAGATACTTATAATAACTGGATACTGTAATGAAACCAAGAACCCTTGAAAAATCACCAAACATTCAAGCTATGGACGCCGAATGGGACAAAACAATAAATCTGTGAGCCTCAGTGTCGCGAGTCGTGCTGAGATTTCAAAAGGATAGGAAAAAGACAGAGGAGACGGGACAAAGTTGGAATTGAATAATAGGAACAAGAAATAAAAGGAAATAAAAGAAACTAGCAGCTCCGATGTGGCATGTTGACAGGTGATTAAAAGCCCACAAATTCTATGAATGGTAGAGCCAACCATTTACTGACGGCTGAATGAACAAATGTTATCCCGATGTCAAAGCATTTAAATCAGGGGTATTATTGGTGTATTATTCGGATATAATGACATGGTAGTCCTTTGTCTCTTGTTAAACAGTTTTCTAAAACATCTTATCAACATTACATCTGCTTGAATTCTTCCATTTTAGTTTGCTCCTGATTAAGGTGTCTGAGATTCAACGAAGAAAATAGAGCGTAAGGCGGTGTTTGTACATAAATGTATTACATTGTACATCGTAAGCTAAATAGTTCACCTATAAATAACACGCATTACGCCTATACTTTAAAATATAGGAAAGTTTACTCTCCAATGGCACGTTTGCAGTCGATGCGAGTATAATATACAAATTTAAAAGACGCATGCCGGATCAAATTTGACTCCCAAATCAGATTTGACCTTTTTGATGTACAAAGTGCATTGATTACAAATTGCATTGATTACAAAGTGCATCGGTTCCCTGATAAAGGTATATGGAAATGCATTCATAATTAATGCTGCGTAACAACCGCCGTTTCTTCTTATCGGAATCAGTTCCTGATTTGATCCCATGCGATGAGACATTTTAGGTACAAAGTGCATTGATTACAAATTGCATTGATTACAAAGTGCATTGATTACAAAGTGCATTGATTACAAAGTACATTGGTTCCCTGAATGGCGACATACCGTGGCGGTGAATTTGACCTAGAGTAACGGGGACTTTAGTCTGATCAACACTTACACCAGTGGAACTTTGAAAGTACTCCAACTACATTGTATTCAACTTTACACGTCCCAAGTCCCAGCAATACAGGTTGCTAAGGACAGTCACGTGATTAAAGTAGAGTGGCGGTAAGATTTATCAATCAGTATAGACCACGGATGATTTTGTTGTTCCCATAACCTGATAAACTTTGTCAAGAAGCTAGCAATTGCGTTCAACCTTTCACATTTGGCCTACTGTTCTTGATAAAAGTCGAACCAAGATGGACATGGGCACTTGTAGAATGTTGCAAGAAGGACAAAGGTCATTGTGCTTGGTATCATTGTTCGTCAAACCATCGGGGTGTTGGCTCAGTATATCGATTTTAGATGTGGTGGCTAAATAGAAGACAACAATCACATTGTAACCAACCAAAGGGCTGTGTTATCAGACAAGCAATACTATTGATTGATCAGTATAATAGTCAATTTATTGATTGACTATTTACAATGTAGTCGCTTTGACGTAGTTTTTGCTTGGTTCAATATATTTATATAAAAAGCAAGAATAATAATTGAGAATCGCTGAAGGGGCTTTTCAAGCCACCGATCCATAAACTATTTGAAGTTGAATGATACAATGTTATCTATGTAGTCTTTATAATAACAAGGAAGCTCTCTGAAAATAAAACTTTTAACCCACTACTTATTTACAGCTAAAAGTCTGTTATTTTGACGTAAATGTATAAAATAAATGAGGTTTTCACGTTTCGATATAGCATGTAGAATATTTTTTACAAAGTTCGTTTTTTAAGAAGATCTTAGTAGGATCGAAAAGTCAGACCGTCTAACTTTCATATATGATGCATTCAAATCAGTTATCTATTGAGTTTGTATATAGGAATAACACTATCAAGTGTAATAAGACTCTAAACCAATGTTACCGGCGAATCTACTTGAATAATTCGTAGTTAAATATTGTCACTTTAGTGAAGCAAGAAGGCAGGCCTTTTAAAATTTTGGTAAAATTTATGGACACGATGGAACAATCGTAGAATATGTTTGTAACCTGTGCATCAGTGCACTCACAGTATATCCGATGGTAATTGTTTATAACATAACTCATCTATCCGCTATAAACGAACAGAACGACCTTATTTACGCCCAGATTTGAGGCATCAATGTATTTCATTTAACCAGGGAGTTAGAATACATGTCTTCAAGATCCATGGTATAACATAGGAGAGCAGTATTGACAACACAGTCATTGGATGTTACACGTAAAATATAGAGAAAACAACACACAATATACTTATGACAAGAAAGTCCCTAGACGTTAGTGAATTGTAAGGAAGCCCATACCGATCATTATGATCTAACCATTGTAAACATCTTTTCGTTGTGTTAGCCGGGAAGTGAAATTATAGCCTTCTATTTCCCTATCAACCCTACATAATGGAAGAAGAGGACAGTCTTGGGGCTTCAGTCTTCGGAGCTAAAAAGAGCCAATAGGTGAAGGATCTGGGATTAGCATTTATCAAGTGATGATAATATAGTTGGGACAGATAGTCTTAAATTAGGAGATTAAAGTTAACAGGAGAAATCTGTAAAAGGCTTTAAACTGATGTCTTATACTGCGTGACATGGTTGCAAAGGAAACCTAACTCTAACACAAGGAAACTGTACAAATATCTCCTGGTTTGCTTTGTAACCATATAAATGGGGAGAGGATTTACCAACGTTTGAGTATACCTTGAAATCCAAATGAAGTATGATCTATTTTCAAAGTTTTAGTTGTAAATTCAAAGAGGCTCAATATGTACTCATATTTGAATTTGGTCTGTGTTACTCTCTTATTCAAGAGACAAAGTTTCTACAAAAACTGCTTTGCCTACTGTAACGCTTTACATGGTGTGGTACACTTTGTGCTTTTCAATGTATACAATCTATATTGTTGAGTTGCGCAACAGATTAACATGCCTATTGCGTTATTTAATTCACCGATACCTTAAAGGAAAATAACACAGCATTTGAGAGCAATTATAAGTTTTATACAAATACATTCCCCCAATGTGAGGGTCTGCGTGCAGATATCACACAGCTTACACGAATACGATTAGTAAATGTATATCACGATCAAACATCGATATATGGATTGAGCAATTTACTATTACAATAAAAAAATTAAATAAAAGTTAGAGTAAATTCAAAGGATAATATCGGATCCAAATACTTTCATTAGTCAATGTTGTATATAGTCTAACTGCTTAGTTGCAACAGGTTGTAAACTGTAAAGTTAAATGTTTCGAAGATGTTTATATTCTATAATCGTGATTCTCGGCTATTTTAGAATCATGTTTCTTTGCACAGACAAGGACATGTTTGAGCCTATACTTCATATACTAAACATTTTCTAGTAGTTAATTGCTTTAACAGAGAGACCAATGCGCTTCCAACAATAGATAAGAGCAATGTGGTGGGCGTAGCTACAACATTTTCAAGGTTTCCCGCCAATTTGATGTCAGTAGTATAGACTACCACAGCTGTTGTCTGCCATTCCGCACCATTGGTGTCAAATT
Source organism: Apostichopus californicus (assembly GCA_020650975.1). Taxonomy (NCBI): domain Eukaryota; kingdom Metazoa; phylum Echinodermata; class Holothuroidea; order Aspidochirotida; family Stichopodidae; genus Apostichopus; species Apostichopus californicus. The sequence continues at coordinate 14,285 of JAIPMN010017602.1, forward strand.
GCAAGACTCTTTACGATGATAATTATAGAATAACATGGCCTCTGTATGTCTTCATTGAAACCTCTTAATGTGTCTTGTAGACTCATTCTATTATAGAGTGATTATTGTCGTCGTTTTAAGTATCTTCACGAAATAGAGAAACATTATCGAATGACCCTATATCAGCTAAATACATGTAATTGCTTGCACACCAATAAAGGAATGTGCTTTTGGGAACACCTTCATCTGTTGTTGTTGTTGGTCTTGCAATAAACATTCCATGGCATATGCATATGCATAGGAGAGGAGGGTGTGTGTGTAGAATGTGACCTATATTAAATATAACCATAACATTCATAAACATTGGGAATACAGAAACAGCACCCGTGCCACCGAAGCAAGAAATCTGGGGGGGGGGGGGATTTTTATTCATTAATGACATTTAAGCCTCTAACATTGTCCGTACTTGTTCACTTCATATTAGAAATATTGGCAAAATCAGAAAATTCTGAAGTAAAAGGACCACTAAACAGATGTTAATCCACGCCTTTGTCACTTCATGTCTTGACAATGGAAATGCACTTTTGTTTGGCACTTTGTCTAGTCTTCAGCATGTTCAGAACACAGCAGCTCGCATTCTAACTTTGTTGAAAAGGACTTGTTATATTACACCAATCCTTAAAGACCTGCATTGACTTCCTGTAACTTACAGAATTGTTGTCAAGCTAATGCTGATTATCTACAAGTCTTTTCACAATGTGGTGTCTTTTATACATCTCTGATATGACTAAACAATAAAATTCCAACTCGTAATTCTCGTTAAATGATAGGTAACTTCTCAGGGAATCTAAATCCAACCATTCTGGGTGAGGGGGGGGGGGGGGTCTTCTTCGGCTGCTGCACCGCGATTGTGGAATATTTTACCATTTGAAATCAAGACGGCTAAGAATGTCTCCTGCGCTTTAAAAAGAAGCTGAAAACTCACCTTACGCAACAAGCTTTCATAGACACTTAACATTACGATTGTAGGAATTCATTGTTTTTTTGCTCATTTAAGCGCCTTTTTCTGGGTGGATAAGTGTGCATTATTAATCTTTGTTTTTATTTATTATTAGTATGTGCCTACCATATAAATACGTACAGAAAGGGCTTTCACATCACATGCGAAGATTTTACAAACATTTCCCGAATTATTCGCAATATATAGATGAACCTTGGATTAGTTACGATTCCCAGGCAGTGATTGCAGCCAAGTTGAACAATGGGAAACCTTTGCAAACAAAGATTTCTTGGTTTTCCTTTGAGATTTGGCTGAGTAATTACTGAGAGTACAATAGCCAATGATAAGAATAGTTGCGTGTGCGGTATTCCTTTCTCCCTATTCAGAACTTGTTTTCTAGACGAATACCTTTAACCCTTATAGAACCCCAGGGATGAATAATTACCCCTTTTAATGAATATAATCTGAATAATTGAATCGTCTACAAAGCTTTTCTTTCAAAGTGTGGTAGGTACTCAGCGCCTCATTATTGGATTAAACAACCCCAAGAGGACTTCTACCTTTTTTCCTCCCTAAAAGAACACTATTGTTGAAACTGTTTGTAACTGTACGATGTTTCGTTTGTAACTTTAAATTATGCGCTCGTATTTTTTAAAGACTAGTTAGGAAAGTTATTTTACTGGTATCTCAGGTCAAGCTGCAGCTTATGCATACTCTGAAGGTTAATATTAATTATAACAGTTAATATTAATGCAACGCATGAAAGCTTAGATTAAAGGAGAACCATATTATAATTAAAGGATTAACAGTTAAATTGGTCGTCCTCCCTTAATTAAAAGGAACTTTACAGGAATAATAAAACTAATATTTTCCAGTCTAAATATTTAAATTGTTTCTTTTGAGTTAAAAGATTAGCTTATCTTTCAAAACAACAATCTAATTAACTGTATAACAATATAACAGAAGCAGCACAACGCATGCGCAATCGATGCAGCCACCGTTTGGAGAAGTTGTTTGGAGATTAAAGGTACCGTATACACCGGCGGCTGAGGTTTCGTGTTTAACAAAACCCCTACAAATTATGTGCATCTGTGGGTCAACACTGCATCATAATTGCACTCTGTGTTGTGGAGATAATTTTGTTTCAAATTTTGTACAATTTTATGAATGCATTTGGCAACAGCATATTTAGTCATGTCATGATGACCCTTGACCCAAAATAGTCTTTGTTTTTACTTTGAAATGTACAAATCATTTATCCACTGTTTAATCTTACATAAAACATGCTCACTGATAAACTTCTAAACAAAGAAAACATTTACAACTAAAGAAACATGACCCAAAATTTATTACATATCAATGATAATCAGCATTAATATTAGAAAAGGAAAACAACACTTTTGATAAACATTAATATGATGACGTCAGAGACCACCTTCTGTGATCCATTGTCTGGAGCAAATGAGTGGTTCTTTGTTTACAAGAAAGTTAAAATTCATAGAAGCATATTTATATTAAGGAACACATTATTGAGAATATAGGGTTTACAATTAACAAAGAAGAATATTTTCCTCTTCTTTTAAAGTGTCACATTTGCTGCTTTCGTAATGTGTCTTAATTCAGTGACAAAGTGAGGGCGCTACTGCCTTTTTCTAATTTATAGAAAGAAGTTGTTGTAGGTAATGGTCCAAACCACTAGCTTTGTTTTGAAACACGAGTCATTCAATAACAAATGTGTATTATGATGTAAGAAATAACACACACACACAATATTAAAATAATATTAATAATCAAATCAGACAAATTAAAAGCAACTTAACCTTAACGTTTGTTAAACTTACATCACAAAACAAAGTGGAAAAAATACTTTATTATTCCCGTGAATGGAAATTTTTAATCTTAATATAGTAAATGTTGTTGTCTTACTATAACCAACAGGAATTTGATGAGACTTATTTCAGAAACTGCGGCCATGGGGGGGGGGGGAGGGGGGGGGAGGCTAGATATGAGATATAACTGTTCCACGGTGACTTCATAATTAATGATTTTAAGCTGTATATAAGTATGTTAAATTACTCGTAATTACGCGATTTAACAAACTCAGGAAAAATATCAGAGTGTGACAACTGTTCAAAGTATATTGACTGCAAAATAATCCTAATAAAGTAACTTTTAATATAAAATAACATGGGTTTCTATGGAAAACACAATAATGGTGAAAACTTATAGAGCAGCACAAAATTTTGTATAAAATTTTGGTACAAAAATGAAAGCAAAATTACAGAGAAACCTGGAAACAGCTTACCTGCCACCGTCTTCTGGCTACAAACTTTTTCAGCCTGTTTGTGGATACTTTATTTTCTACCACGCTCAGTCTAGTGTCACGAGTTGTTAGCCATGGATGTTGCAAACATTGTAAAGCGGTCATGCGCCCTCTATTAACAAGCGAGATTAAAAATACTACTATTAATGACATCACATCTCTGTTAAATCCCCTCAAAGTTAGACTTCAACCTATCCACTCATCGGGAAAAAAATTATATAAAAATAAAACTGATGGGACAGCTCCTTCATCATGAATGTTTGGAGTTATATTTGTATTGTTTCTGATTCTTGGAATGTTTCAAAGTAGAAAGTAGACATGGTTATAAATCGAGAGGACTGAACGCGGTTTACTATTTTCAGAAATTTGTTCTTCGAGTCCGATACTCAAAGAGAATAGTTTCATACATATAAGATACTATTAGAAAAAAAGTCAAATATTAAATGTTTATGAAACGATACACAAACCTTATGCAGAAAAACATTGATTTTCTTTTAGCGAAAAAAATTTATAATTATGAAAGTTGAATGAAATTCATCGTGTTTAATATACGTTAACTCGAATCAGTTGCTAACCTTCGGAGTGACGGAATGAGGGAGTGGGAAGCTATCCCCACAACACGTGTATTACTTCCCCCATAAATTTCAAACTGTTTAGATATTCACCTATACGCACCGAACAACTTATGGTTTAAGAGGTGTATGCCCTTCAAAAATTACATCGGACTTACTTTATTACTCGAATGTACTGTTAATGATTTACAAGTTTCTACAGAATAAACTACAAAGCGCAGACTAGTGTAACTACACGCATGCGCAAGACGCTACAGACGCATATGCTGGTTGGGTCTGTTCATCGTACTCTCTTATTAACATATATTTCTGTCCACAGTTTGCTGCTCTATCCATCTCCGAGGGATTTGGGAGCTCAGCCTATCCAGTCTAATAATGAGCTAATAGACTTGGTTATACTTTCACCTTTTTTTAAATAGCGATTTAGATTATGAAAAATTTTAAGTTGTAAAAAGAATCAGTAAAAATAAAGCTTACCCTTTCTTGAAAACAAGTAACTGCTCGACGAACTTTTTAGCATCTTTTGAAATATCGTCGAATGACTCGTCTTCGAAGTCCCAGCATCCTTCGGTGACGTTGTTCAATGTTTCATTGTCGTCATCCCCCATGAACGGCGAGAGACCACTCAGTCTGCAGGAAGAACAATAGCCGATTGTCTTAATTGAGATAACAAATATGTAATGTGTCGTCATCCCCAATGAACGGCGAGAGACCACTCAGGTTGCAGGAAGAACAATAGGCGATTGTCTTACTTGAGATAAACAATTATAATGTGTCGTCATCGCCCATGAACGGCGAGAGACCACTCAGGCTGCAGGAAGAACAATATGCGATTGTCTCACTTCAGATAAACAATTATAATGTGTCGTCATCTCCCATGAACGGCGAGAGACCACTCAGGCTGCAAGAAGAACAATAGGCGATTGTCTTAATTGAGATAAAAAATTATAATGTGTTTAAATGCAGCATTATCTGTAGAGGTTCGCGGGTTTTATTTTGTGGTACATTGTCGGGCAAAATTTGATAGCTTCCTGAGAAATTTCAGTGTTGCATTGTTTGGTTACTACGTCATAATTATTGTCCAAAATAAACCAGAAAGTGAAAGAATTGTAACGCACGCTTTAGGCTTCAAAGAGAAACATTTGATTATCATCCTCAAACCATTTTCCATTTCAGAGGCATTTAATTGTCTAACTGTACAACTCCTGAATGTCTGGGATTGTACTGTTTGTTGGCCAGTGCCTTTATGAAAGTAATTTAACAAGTCACCTATGGCCTTTAGAAATGGGACAGCTTCTCATAATGCATGCTTGGAGTTCAGATATGAAAGGGAAATTAGAGAGACAAGTTAATTAATTGAGATAACAGTGGGAGGGTGAGGAATGATTGGAGGGGGGGGGGGGGTCAAACGTTCACGCCTCTCTGGTTCTTGATTGATATTCATCAAGACGGAGAAAATCCCGACAGAAAAAAATCCTTATAAGTAAAATGACAAGAAGAATGCTTTTCTGATGTCTTTCTGATGTATAGCGGATTCCTATCGTTCTTGCAAACAACGAAGTCGAATAATGAGAGAATAAGGAAGTTTACTTGGCTTGTTGTACTTGGTCATTATACGCATTCAATGTCTGATGTATGCAGGGTTTTGGACGAGACTATAAACGTCTCACATATCAGTCCTGACTTTAAACTCATACATTGTTACTAAATACTAGTGAAATAATAAAACAACCTGAAGCACCCAAGAGGGACCATTTCTTGCTTTTCAAAATTTAATATAAAAAACCCAGGGAAATTTAAAAATAAGTATGAACATAACTCTCCAAAGCTGAGGGACTTCTATATTTGGCGTATAATTACACATTTGGCAAGAATCAGATATTTGAGTATATAATAATACATCCAAGAAAAGGATTAATCTTATGCTTGCACGAATGGTTGACACTGATTGGACGGAACAACTAATATTTATGGATTTGAAATTGAAGACTATTATCAGGGGAAATACGGTGATGTCATATCCAGCATGTAATCAAGTTTAC
>JAIPMN010017608.1:0-14715 GCA_020650975.1 Apostichopus californicus
TAGTAAGTTCTATTATACTTCTCCTGTAAAGAGGTTGTTACAGGTCAACAACTTCATCGCATTTATTTTCTAGGTTTCATTATATATAGCTATTTCAAATTGTTGCCAAACGCAATCATTTCAATAAAATGGCTTAGAATTGTTTAGTTCACCTTTCTAATAGATCATCATTTATTCCTTCCTCATTTGTTGTACAAATTCATTAGAACTTGTTGATTAACAACTCTGGAAAAAACAGATATAAAGGTTTCATTGTTCATACGTTTATAAAGAAAAGAAAATATTCTAGGGACAAATTCTTCATCGGTGAATAATTTGGTCATATTTCAGGCAATTAAAAACTAGGATGACAATTATTTAATGTGTGTGATAGAGTTATCTGAACTTTAGCTTCACCCCTGGCACCATATTCTCATGGCTTTTGGTGAGTAACCGTTAAATTAGTTATATATTACAGGTGCTGTTTCCTGGAGGTTCCGGGTTCGATACCTGGCCGTGTCATAGTAAAGTGGCTTTTTTCACCCAAGAGCAATCTATGGTTCCCCCATCTGAAAATGATTTTCTAAATTGAAAAGATTCCAAATTTCAGTCTCAATATGTGTTTGATGATGAATTTCGGAAAACAAACTTCCGAAGCAGATTCCATGTTTCTTGTTCTAAATGCACTCTGACCAGGTGGTATTAATGGAGAAAAGCTGTCGCAATCGGAGAGAAAAACAATTATTTTCGGTTGCCCTTATGGCGCAAACGATTTACCGTAAAATCATTGCGACCGCCCATATCAGCATGCTCATTACACAAATGTTACCTATATATACTCGTATCGTCAACTTTTTTTGACCCAATTTCACGGAGAAAACGTCTGAAAACACCTGTTTATCTCTTGCAATGGAAGGAAATGAGACAATTTCCCAAGCTACATCGGTATCATAGAAGAATGGACCAAGCACAGGCTAGCCACGAATGTGAAAGTAAGTCCTAGGCCTAACGGTCGAAAACAAAACATAGAGATTTGATTGGTGCATGATCTGTTGGGCCGGGCTCGCAAATTTTGATTGAAGTTTGTAGAATCTACGGAATTGTTAAAAAATCTGGCAAATTTTATTCAGCTCAAAATGTTTAACGACAGATAACTCGATAAAAATAATGAATATTATATGAAAAATGCATAGAATGGTGTCATTTTTACTAAGCTTTTAGGGCAGTAAGCTGGAAAGGTCGAAGTTAAAATTTGGGAAACACACATTGAGACTTTAAAATGTTGAATTGTAAGCCACCCGACGTGTAAGTTGTAAACCATAAGCCCTTTCGGATTCCTCCCACATTTGTGGTCGCTTAAGCGTCGTTAAAATAACTGCTGATTATTATATGATTATTATGATAAGTTAAAACTGATGGTTGTTATAATTTCTTAACATGTGTTACATTTATGACCAGTTGCTACTGAGGTCCAACATGTGTTACGGTGTCAATCCCTTTTTTTCTTCAACCGATTAGATTATTTAATCCTTAGACAGTGAGGCTGACCATGTAACAAGCTAATTGCCCGATAATAATTCGATATTCCGGGATATCGAAAAACCTGGGCATAAGGGTTTCATAAACATATCTTTGTATAGACATGAACCTTTTGATAACTTCTTAAGTTATGGATATTCCCATATATATATACGTCTTATAAGGAAGTAGTTTTTCTCCGCGCAATAATATTGTTCAAAACAACCAAGTCCTGGCTAAAGTTATGTCTACTGCAAAACTTTTATTCTAAATCTGCTTGCATTGAATAAATTGAGAATTGAAATAAAGTTGAACGTATGGCTAATTCAGATATAGTCTGGACGGAAAAATCGGATCCTCCACCGTGCCACTTTAGCCATTAAAGGTAGAACAGAAATGAAAGAACTTCAGAAATATATAAATAACAGTTTAGAGCGTCTTTGGGAAGGTTTACTTGATGTAAATAACAATACTTTCAAAACTACATTATCATATTACTAACGGCCCCAAATAGGTTAAGTAGCATCAGTATGCTACAAAGTTAGTCAATAGCCACGCCAGAGGTTTACTACTTTGGAAGATCAGAGCCTCAAACGGCTAGCAATTGTGCCAACAATGATTCAATGCGCCTCACATTGTATTGTTCTGTATTACAGTTACCATTAACTAGTACTACCTAGTTAATGGTAACTGTAATACAGACTATAATAATTAAGACACTGTGATCTGTTTTGAGACTAGTACATTTTCTCAAGATTGTTTTCTGTCAATTATTCTGGATTGTTCCTACTTTTTAAGGAACAGTTGAATGTGACGCCGATTGTGTTGCACTGATTTACAAGTGATAAAGATGTTACTACTGTTTGATCACTAACTGTATTTTCTTTTTTTGAAACGCCGTGAAATACAATCTCCACAATGCCTCATTTCCAATTAACTGGCACATGTTTGCCCTGGGAAGTTAGTCAACTGAAAATGTGATAAACTTAAATACACAACATGGCTTAAATACTACACATTAATTAACATCTTAACGGAAATGCTTAGAAGCTAGAAACAACCTTCACATGATTTTTATTTTATAATATTTATTACATCCTCTGTTAAAGCTTATTTTCTGCAGATGTCTGTAATCCCTTAGCTTTATCTTCAACAGATGTCTGCAATCCCTTAGCTTTATCCTCAACAGATGCCTGCTGTCCCTTAGCTTTATCTTCAACAAATGTTTGTAATCCCTTAGCTTTATCTTCACCAGATGTCTGCAATCCCTTAGCTTTATCCTCAACAGATGTCTGTAATTCCTTAGATTTATCTTCAACAGACGTCTGCAATCTCTTAGCTTTATCTTCACCAGATGTCTGCAATTCCTTAGCTTTATCCTCAACAGATTTTTGTAATTCCTTAGATTTATCTTCAACAGACGTCTGCAATCTCTTAGCTTTATCATCAAAAGATGATTGTAATCCCTTAGCTGTATCTTCTACTGAAGTCTGTAATTCCTTAGCTTTATCCTCAACAGATGATTGCAATCCCTTAGCTTTATCTTCTACTGAAGTCTGTAATTCCTTAGCTTTATCTTCAATTGACGTGTGTAGTCCCTTCGCCTTGTCCTCAAGTTCACTCTGTAATTCATTCGTCTTCTCTGTTACAGTGTCTTGTAACTGTTGAGTTTTTTCTGATACCGTCTCCTGCAGATCCTCCATAAGTTCATCTGCTGAGGTAGGCACATATTTGCCGATAAAATCTTTGCCTGAGGAGGTGACACCTTCAACTTTTTCCATAATGGTTGCTTTAAGTGAGTCAAAACCATGTTTCGGTCCTTCTAGTAGACTAGAGAATCCTGTAACAAAAAAGGCATCGTGATGACAAGCCAGTGGTTTAAATCAAATCAATAAAATGTAACTTAAACTTAAATTGTCTGATTCTTAAATAGGGATACAAATGCTTTGCCGCCCTCACACTACGAAGGCTGGCGACGCACCTGTGACATGCGCAGTTCATGTAGTCTCCCGAATCAATGGTACTAATTCCATGACAGGATATTTGATTGCCATTTTTAAACGTATGCACTGTATTAACGATGGTCATATTTCGATCACAACTTGATAAATTGAAATATGATAGAGATATAGAGCTGTTAATAATCGAAGCAATCTGCTCATTGACTAATTGGTTAGCCTGGAAGGAGGTTGGATAAATTCCTGCACAGTTTGTATTTGAAGAGTATGATGTACTGTAACCCCGAACTGAGAACACTGAAATTACCATTCACTCTACGGCTTTGTTATGTTCTATGGTTACGTACTTGAACTTCGTATACTTGTACAGGATATAACTTATGGCCTGTGTATCATATAACATAAAACATGTCATGTACGGTAAGTAGTTTGTACACAGTCACTTGAAAACACACATGTGTGCAAATGATATATAATGAACGGGACAAACTATTCCTACGTACACCATATCCCATACTACGAACGGTAATGTTGCGTTTACACATTTACTCGAAAAACATACATACGATGAAAGTGATATATTGATATCTTTGCACAGATAGTTGAACATCATCATATAAAGAATATAGCGTTTGCAATTATACTTGATAACATACAGGTGTAACGTACTACACTTTTGCAAAATAACAATTCCAGGTGTATGGAATACTAATATGGACTTTTAGTTGATGGTCACATACATGGCCATGGTATGCAGTGTTTGAACACTTGGTACCCGAAGTTATGCGTACTTGATAAGGTGTTATAGTATAATCATGTGATAACCACATATATATCTATGGGATATATATTTGGTTGCACACGTGATGAAATCATTCATATGAATGTAGTTACACTAATGTTTAATTGTTTTACACACTCATTTCTCTACCCGTACTAAAGAAACTAGATTCTCCTTTGCCCTCCTTCTTTGATGATTTCGTGCTTTCTGAAAGAAAATATTTAAGAAGATTTACAAAGATATATAATCTTAAGTATATTATGCCATGTCATTATGATAAACACTTCAATGCAGCTTAATTCTGGAGTTGATTGGAATTTCTCCATGTCTGTGTACACTTAAAACCGCATAGCAATGAAGTTTAACTTGACAGTCAATTTTCGTTTCAAAACAGCATTCCGATTTGTTTTCAGCATGTTCTTCCTATACAGATGTTAAACAGTGTCCCGAAGAGGAAATTCTGAGATTCGAACCTATAAATGGAGGTAGAGGGGTACATTACCTGGAAACTTTTTTGTAAATCCAATATATGCAAAATAAATGTAGAATTAGGATCAACAAGATAGATATTCATTCAAAAGGTAATTGTTGTTTTCTTTAACACTATTTACGAAAATATCAAATATGACAATTTGAAATAATATCAAGATTGATTGCAAATATATGAGAAAGATTATATGTATATGAATGTTAAGATTAATTTTATCCATCGCATCATTGTTTCTTTGAAAGCTCACAAGTTAATGCTAGAATGACGTCATGATAGATAACTTTATCTAGAGCTATGAATTGGACACACTCAAAACAACAGCAAAGTTATTTTTCCTCCTCCACTTTTCGTATGCTACTATGATTTTTGTAAAATTATAGTTTGTATGTTCACGGTCATGATAATATCAGTTCTAATTACTTATTGAAATGTTACAGGCAGAACTAAACTGCCAACTAGATAGCCGCCCGAGGTGAGGTAATATAGTCAATTATAAGCCATCTGGTTTCTTTCACATGTCCATGTGGCTGCTTATAGCGTCGCAAAACGATGTCATTCGGGTCGATATTAATAATGACACATAGTCGGCGTGCGCTTATTGGAATACAAAATGGCGTCATCATAAATAAATTAATCTAAAGTTAATTCATTAGCTACATCGAAAACAAAAACAGATTAAATGTCCTTCTTCTCCTCTTTACCCAGCTTTTCAACCTCTTGGGTAGTCAGTAATCAATAAATAAAAACTTATCATATTTATTCAACTATTCATTTTCTTTAATCGTCGTGATATTTAATCACTCTGACTTTAACTTGTGAAATTAAGACTGGCAAATTATGCAAATCATGAAAACGTCCGATGACAGTAACTTTATTCGTTGCTTGTCAAATATTCGGAAGTGAAGTACAATGACGAAAGAGACAGATGTCGACCTACGTTTAGACTTCGTCGATGTCTTTGGCTTCCCTTTTGTATTAGTTTTACCAGGTACAGCTTTCACATTAGTCTTAGTTCCTTCTGGTTTTCCCTTTCTCTTAGTCTGAGCGGTACGACGAGCGTAACCTGTTGCTACAGTTCAACATAACATATCAGACATTTCGTTATCATTATAAAATATTAGAATTAAACTTTAAAAACATATTTAATATAACTTTTTTTGTTAATAAATGAAACATATGAGCACCGTGTAACATGGAGTTAAACACTGACAGCGTCCCATACATAGTACACTGCGGAAGTAACGGCTAAATCGCTGGGTAAACCTTAAGAGTTTCTTTTCCTATCAACCACATTTCACATCTCACAGATATAGCTAAAGAACAACCATTTTAGTGAAGATGATAGATTATATTCAAGAAATGTCGCAAAAGGAAACAAAAAGGACATTCCAAGTTACAACTATGACTTCAAAAGTCATATCGATGTATTTTGTTTTATTGATTTTTGTTTTCGCTCTGTGAATGTCTCCGTGAAGTTTAACTAATGCATATGTGTTGCCAGGGCGTAGCGAAGGTTTTTTGTTGGGGGGGTGTAGAGAATTTGATTTGCCGACGGATCTGGAAGTGGTGACTGAAATGGGGGAGGGGTCTAAGGGGAGGGGGTCGAAAATTTTTAGTTTTGAAACGTCCTTAGATGCAATCTGGTGCATACTTTAAGTCAATTTATGCACCGTAGAATTTCCATTTCGATATTATTTTTATGGCAGTCGGCAGAAGAAGAATTAATTGGATAACAAAGAAAAATTGCATACCGGTACCTTATATTGGAAAGTAGATTATACAAATCGCAGCTTGAAATTAGGAAGTCAGATTCTGATTGCTGAACATTGGTGAATGTAATTAGGCTTTTCTGGCACTCGTCTAGCTGAGCCTGGCTACAGTAGCTATACTGACGGCCGTGACATTATCAGTTATTTGCCGAGAGGTTTTTAACTTGCAGGCGTCGGGTGATTGGATCGGTGAATGAGTTTATCAGATGAAGAACTGGAAAATCGAAATAACCGATAAAGAAGCTCCCGTTCTCCTTTTCTCTATTCAGCTTTCCTTCTTTCTTCCCCTTCCGCTCTCTTCACCTTCTCCTTTTGCCGACAGACCCAAAATTTGCCGACAGCGACCAAATTATTGGGGGGTGTGACACATCCCCCCCCCACCCCCCCCCCCCCCCGCTCGCTACGCCCCTGTGTGTTGCAATATGTATAGTGGTGGTTTGTTTTGCTCTCTAAGGTCATCTTAGGTCAGCAGTACAGGCGTACCCAGTGCAACAGCAAGTCAAATTAACGGCCACTAAGATTCATAGGCGTTCTGCAACCATCCTAAAATCATCCAACTTCCAGACTTGAAGGGACACTGTACTCGTAATATAGTAGAATACTAGTTTATGTGTACACGTCAACTATCTCAATCGAGAGTCTGTTCTCAGTATCGTCGGACCTATTTATAATTCCAGCATAAAATTAAAAATTAAACGTACTTTTTATTGGCTCTTATAGTCCCTGTACTCGCCGACTAGTAGTCTTATACTCCCAATACCAAGGTGAGTTCACGTTTACTCGTCGTATTCATGCCGCAGTAGTCATGTTACACGTCTACCACTGACAGACACATTTAAAGGACAATTTGGATGTCGCATAATATCTGGCAGTTATGTGAGAAACTTCCGAAACGTTCATTGAAACTTCTAGCAAGTTTTGTCTCCCAAAACACGGAGATAATTGAGTTACCTGTCAAAATTAAGAACTTTGTTATCGGGATGAATCGCTATAACCTTACCTGCTGTGGGATTTCCACTTTTCGTTCCTGGTTTTTCTGTTGTCGTTTCATCTTGAGGAAGTAGTACTTCATCTGGTTAAGTAATTATTTAAATTTAAAAAAAACATATTGTGTGATTCATTTAATACAACGTAACACAATGTCAAAAAGGGAACCATATACCTCCAAATCATTTGAAAGGCTGATGGACTTTCAAGTTATAACAGAAAGACACGTGATACGTGGAGCGTTAAAAGGATACTCATTTACCAACATCCAGCTTTCATCTAGTAACATATGTGGCTAAGATAAAAAAAAATACACTACGATATATCTTAACATCCCCTTGGATTCCATATTGAAGTTTCTTATTAATAATTTGATATTAACACAACATTTCTAGTTTTGTTTTGATAATCGGTACTTTGATTTTTGAGACTGGTCTTTACTTTATGATCTAACAGTATAGAATACCAAGTTTCACCCGCCTCCTCCTCCTCTCCCCCCCCCCCCTCCTTAACCTTTCAAGGTCCTGAAAGCGATTGGTATCTATAAGGTTTATTCAAGTCAATTAAAATATAAAGCACCAAAAAAAATACTCAACCTTCGATGTCTTCTTCATCTTCTTTGCTTTCATCTTCATCCCCTTGGTCGTCCTCATCCTCTTTCTGTTCTTCTTCTTCTTCTTCATCTTCTTCTTCCACTTCTTCGATTGAATCTATACCATCGCTTGGTTGTATACCTTGAAAATATTAGGTAAAACAATACAGCCAACCCACTGTTAGGTTGTTAACAAAAAACTGCGACGTTATAATTGAAAATAATATTCCATTTCCAAACAAAGAACACGTTGTATGAACTTGACACATGATGAATGAAGCCGTGAGGCTATGTCGATTTTAAGAATGCGAAAATGTCAATTATTTAAATTGGTATATTCAATTAAAGGCATTATGTGTCGACAAAACTCGATCTGCTTGAACCAAATATACCGAGCACAACACTCGAAAGTCGACCAAGACATATAGAGCCTGACCACGCAAACTATACAAATCGATCTTCCTCCCAAACCCAATCCACTCACCTGGAGATTGCAACTATGTGATCATGACGGTGTTGTATTATGTGAAGTACCACGAGTCAATGCGAAGTGAATTACAAACTTGACATGATCTTTGTTAAAGGCTGCAGGGTGTGGTGTACACTGTGTATCATGGTATACTTTTTTATACTTTTGCATATTACTTACTTCGCACCTAAATAGCTACTAAAGCTCTGTTAAAACTCAATATTCAAGAAACTGTATATAGATATATCCCGAATGTAAATCAAATTACAACGAACAGATATATCCGTTTATGCTATTTCTTTTTGTGACGTACTAAATTTGTTTTAAGAAAATAAACTTGTCAGTTTTCCATTGAAAGTATATGTCAAAGACCAAATTGATAAAAACCACAGCTGTATTCATTACAAGTTTCCCTGCATCAACAATAACCTTCACACAATTATAGCCACCATAGCAAATACTAACATCATCCTCCTATATACACATATTCATACCTTTCATTTGCATGTTTTCGTTTTCTACAGAGTCCTCCTCATCCTCGTCCTCTGCGGAAATAAATAAACAGGAATACCTCCTCATTTATTTTAAGAACAATTGGAAGATTTTCATTTGCTAATTATAAAATATATTAATGATGATAACATTTAATTAAAACACATTGGAAAGGAAAACTTTACTTCATATTGTGCTTATACTATTGTCTCACCCTGATGTATTTGACATTTCGTCTTATGCTTGGTCTTCTTACTCTTTCCTGGCAAAGGAAAAATATATAATTAACTCGAAGTTAAACGTTATCACATGCAAATATGTAATTGTGAAATGAATGAATATTAATTCGTGTTATTAAATATAGCTCAAATGAATATGCAGCTGTGTTACTTGCAGTTCACTGGATTCTGCTAAGCTTTAGTTTAATTCCTATGGGGAAGGGAGACACTCCTTTTCACACCGACTGAACTGTTGAATAAACGTTATTAAATTAACAGACACACAGGAGCATCGATTTCCAATTATTTGGAAGGCAATTCTAACCAAGCACCCCCCCCCCCCCTTCTCCCCCCCCCCTTTTACTCCTCCACACCAACCACCTAGACCTTGCACCACTTACAAAAATACAAATATTGACTTCGGTTAAGTAGCTTCGGTAAGTAGCAAGCGGCAATACCGAAATTTCTTTAGAGATTACATGTAACGTGAATGAATAGTGGAAAATATATATGCTCTTCTTCATTTTCCATCTCCAAATTCCCTTTTATCAAAGTTAATTCTATCAGACAACACCCACACGCTGTTAAATATCGATTCACTCTTAAATGAAAGAATAGATGAAAAGCCAACATTTGTATAAATCAGCATTGTAAAAGCAAACTCATGACTGGATTAGTAGGTCTATTGGTTAGCAATTCATTCGTTTACTCCCCATATGTAAATCTTTTTTTAAGAAGAGTGACCCAAGAACTAAGAAACTGGGAATAAAAACCAGACTACTTAACTGATCCAATCTCAACCCCACTCCCTTGCATCGAGTCTGTGACTGTGTGATACAACTCGTTAAAGACGCTATAGCTCATCAACAAATAACAAGTGTACTCATTTAATCGCAATTTGTTTACCTTTTGATTGCGTCCTGGTTTCGTCTTCGTCGTGAACTTGATAACCATGCATATCTTTCATTTCTGTTTCGTCTGTAATATGACAACATATTGAATAAATTTATTTTTTTAAGAATACCCATCTGCGCTTGGTATTGTTGTTTTCCGTATTGTTTCATGTCTTTTCTTTCACTTGGATGTTCCTATACTATACGACATTTTATTTATGACTTTTATTCCCAAATTGGATAAATCTCATATGCCTCTAAAAAGATTTATAAATGCAATACACTTTAAACTCCTAACAGTCTGAAGATCCTTGATTCCCTGTCAACGCTCAAGTGCACAAAGCGATTTTGTATTAGGTTGTGAGGTAACATATCATTGTACGTAATGTACAAAAATATTTTTGTCTGAGTTTATAAGGCAACACTTTATTGCATTTACTGCACAAAATTATTCTGTCTGAGGTTAAAAGGCGACAATTTAATTCATGAGCAGGATCGGTAAGGGTATGAGGGATTTGTAATGGAGGATATTTTTAGTTTTAGAAATCCATTAAATAGAAATCAATCTCATCCACATGACAGAGATGTTCATGATATTCACTAATTTCAAGAGTTAACAAGCGGAAGTATCTCTCATTCCAATTTCATTCCCTCCATCTTTCCTCCCCGACTTTTCTCTTGAGTAAAGGGGTATCAACACTTTATCTTCAATGACAAATGGCAACCATTAATTTAGAAATGAAAGACTTATACATGCAATATTGAACGGTTAATGAAGCTGCATTCTGCATTAGGTATTTCCCGTAGCTTGACCAAGTCGTGTCTTATTTTAGCATATTTAGATACCACTTTCTGTTACTAAGAGATGCCAGGCTCGGATCAAGGGGGTGTGTGGAGTACAAAGACCTACTTTATCTTTAACCTAAGTGTGCTTCAAAATGTACCATTTTACGTCTAAAATTTTATATTTTGTTCATGCTGGAGGACCTACATGGGGTCTCAAAGACCTCAGGGCTACACCGCCTCCATTTTACAACCCTGGATCCGCTCGTGGATATTGTATAGTTACAACTGTTTTGGAGTTCCTTCATGTTTCATCCAATATAGAAATCTTTTTTCCAACAAAATTAGAATAATAATGTTTTATTGTATCACTTTCAAATCTTTGAAACATACGCCTATAATTCCATAATTCCGGGAGTGAGTTTAGTTACAGGTTATTCAAACTGTTTGCTTGATGATCACAATTTTCACCTTGATCATTTTGGTGACCCTCAACTGGCGGATGTTGTGGCCGAGGAGAGTGGTTAACGGGGAGGAGGTATCCCCCTCCATTTGGCGAACTTCTCATATGATTAAGAGTTTTTAGCAACAAGATGGTGATACTTTTCAAATTTTAGGGTTTTCCAATTTTGTTGCAAAATAGTATAGGCAACTGTTGTGTTCAAAATGTTGGGCGATCATTCAATATACTTTGGCGACCGATGAAATGTTTGGTTACCTTTCAAGTAGTGAACCTCATATTAAATACCAGGGCTTTAATGGACTCAATCAGCAGATACTTTTTTCGTTTCTTTTCGTTCATTTAACGGTATTTTATGCAACCAACATATTGCTATTTAAATTAAACACAACAGATTCCACGCTCTTCGATCAAATTTTGAAGGGAATTCAAATTCACCCTCGTCAATGAATTCTTCCTCCTCTTCCAGTTCAGCTTCCACATCTTCTTTTTTCCGTCTTTTTCTAAAAACAAAAGAAATTACAGAAGAAATTAAAACTGTACTTGTTGAAACCTACTTCATCATAGGATATACAGGCGTGTTCGCCAGATGTGTATCATCAGGCGTGGATCCAGGGGGGTGTTAGGGTGTACAACCACCCACCCTCCTTCCTCTTTTAACTCCACAAATATGAAATGTAAATATTAGCATTGCCTTGCATGTATACTTTATTAAATATCCTAAATGTGCCGCAGAATTCAACATTTTACATCTATTTCTTTTTTGTCATTTGAGGAGGACCAGACTCTCATACATTGTCGACTGCAAGGAACCCACGACTACAACCCCTAATTATGACTAGTTAATAGTAGTAGTGGCCAGCTGAGAAACGTATAAAATATCAATTTTTTCGTCTTTTTTATTACAGTGCTTATAGTTAATCGGTATGTTGTCGGTACCACTGGAGATTAAAGACCCATAGCAATACGATTCATTACTTTGATAAGGTAATAAATGAAGATAATATGATAAATATTTTGAAGAGGTTTTGGTATGCGATTTGGATGTGAATAAATGGTAACATAAAATGTGTGCAGACGACGAAAAACTTGAAGTGAAACGAAATCATAACTTTGGCCTACTCGTTAATTAATCTTCATTTGAACAAATCAGTATAAGAAAGTGTCCTAATTTAATTAATTGCAACTTTATCTTGAGTGAGAAAAATATTTTTATATTAAAGTTGATGTAAACACGTGAAAAGTTTGCTTTTGTGTAATGATTGAAGCATGCATTCACACGGACTCATACACTAAATGTATACTCAGCTTGTGTTAAATTCAGACCAAAGTGACTTGATCATTCTTATGAAGAAGAAGAAATCATTGAAATATACAGTTTACTTACTTCGATTTTGTGGCTCCCTTTTTCCCCGATGATGATTCTGATAAACAAAATTAAATTAAATTATTTTTCTAGCAAACTATATTTAGTCGGTGTAAGTATTTATTTAAGCACGATAGCAGCACCGCATAATGTCAAGATGACATGACGTTTTGGTGAAATATATTCCGACTTACAGATTTACCCAGCTGCTGACACTCGTTTTTATGTAATCAAATTCTTACAAGCTTTGAAGAAACGTGAGAGAACGTGACAATCAAGCACTATATAATTGGTTATACGCAGTTATTTTAGAGAATAATAATACCCATTTTGGGGATGTATTTGTACTGACTTTAAGAGAATATTGGTCACGGCCTGCTAATTTCTTGTAATATTGGAGCTAATATTTGGACTGAAAGGGGAAGGAATTCTTCCTGTTATCCTCTTGGTCCTGATTCTCCTTCCCCTGCCTCCCCTGCCTCCCCTGCCTCCCTTCCCTCCCTCCCCTCCCTCCACCCCTCCCCTCCCTCCCCTCCCTCCCCTCCCTCCCTCCCCTCCCCTCCCTCCCCTCCCTCCCCTACCTCCCCTCCCTCCCCTACCTCCCCTACCTCCCCTCCCAAACATAAGCATGAGACGGATATGATACCTTACCTTTTTCTTCCCCACCCATTCCTGGTATCTTTTTCAATACACTGCTCCCGGTTTTCATGATGGGCTCTCGAGCTACCCCTGCAACAACCCCAACAGAGACCACACCGCCTGCAGCTACCGCAGCTTTTCCTCCTCCACCTGTTGGAGGCAAAAAACAAGCTAGCAGGTAAGAAATACTAAATAAAAATTAACTTATACAATCGCTGTAGAATATGTTTATAAGACATTAAAAACGGGAAAATCGCGTCACAAACCACAACCGAGTCCCACGCCCAGGCACCCAAACACATTTTTTTCAGAAATACAAAGGGACGTGAATATCATATAAAATGAGTTTATAAGTCCACCGGATGTTTTGATGTCAATCTTCTCCAACCCCGCCATACCTTTACCTAATTGGATGGGTATAGCAGCTTGGTTAGAAACCTTTCACTAATGCACAACCCCTGTCCACCGTTCAAAACCTTCCATTACAAGACCTCTGTCTCGAGATATCGATCCCTTTAATTAGCCACGTGACAGATAATATGATTGTCATTAGTAAACCACATAACGAAGAGGACTGTTAAAATAGATTTGCGCTAAATTCAATTGGCCGGACACAGTGAAGTTTTATGTCTGGGCAATCCACGTACCACGGCAGTTAAGAATGCGTACATCTAGCACTGGCGGATCCAGGGCCTTTGTTTGGGAGGGGCCAAAGTGGCATTAGAGTGATATGGGGGAGGGGTCTAAGGGTGAGGGGTCCACCTCCCATTTGGAAAATTTTCTATTGCTGAATGCCCTCAGATGCAATTTGGTGCGACAAAAGTGTACAATGGTGATGTTAATTTACTTCTAAAAAAATGTTTCCCAGGTGTAACTTTCTAAAATGTTTATAAAACAAAGTTGGGATCATCTTTCTCAAGAAATTTTATTTCTCATAGGTTATAAATTTCTTACAACCAGCCTGTAAATGCAAAATGGTGTTAAACTGTAAATCCTCATGCTCATACATTTACATAGCTCCCAACTCTTGAGAAGGCAAATGCTGGTCCATGCCACGAATCGCCGTCCTGGGGGAGGGTATAAGGGGGTGTCCCCCTCCCCCTTTTGATTTTTTTTGGAATCCTGGTGATGCCTACATGTAAAATGGTGGCACTTAGAAAGGCTTTTGTCACCCAAAATTTTCTGAGAAATATGCATTTTTTTGTGTGTAACATCAATAAATTGAATAATAGGTGATAATTCATTCTTTCCCGTGGCATGAAAATGTTCGCTGCTCGCCCCAATGAAAAGAAATATAGGCTAATTTGAGGTTCAAATGATG
>JAIPMN010017622.1:0-11458 GCA_020650975.1 Apostichopus californicus
TACTTTAGTGTAGTAGGTACGGTACCATTTTGACTACGGTGTTGCGCCTAAGTTAATACGAGACCCATCGCTGTAAAATAAACTGTTAGTAGCCAGTAAATATTAAAAACACATCCCAATTGGTGTGAAATGCAATACCATCCAAACTAATTTGAACAGAAGATGATATTTTAGCTGTTGGTTTTTACTGATATACCAATATTACAAGTCTTCATATCAACCAAAACCAATGCAGTATGCAACAATGATTAATATAATAACTAGAATCTAATGATGGGACATATCTGTGTGCGATTCCTCTTCATTAAACTTGCCAATCTTGATCTCAAAAGACACTACGGAATGTTCATTCAGTGTTGTTTCGTACAAGTATTTCATTTTTAATATGACTGAATATAAATAAATATATGAAAGATATGTGCTTTTCTTTTTGTCCTTTATTATCATTAATTTCTTACAAATTTCAGTTGCGACGTATCAGTTAATGACGCAATTTTACTGACACCAATATCAGTCTGATTGCACGGATATCGGCTGATACCAATAATGCATGCTTATAATTGGTGCAATACTAATCCAACTCTGTGAGGCCTAGAACATATAACTAACATATCAAACAGGCATCATTTATATAAAAAATATGATGATTTAAGACACATTTAAGTTTTATATACATGTGTATATTCTTTGTAGGTGTACTGGAAGGTGGAGTTGAAGATTTTGAGACTGCAGATGACATATATGAAGCCATTGGAGCTGTTCTCGCTGAATTAGATTCAAAAGATGAAGATGAGATAGTCAAGATCTGTCAGCAACTCTTTGACAATTTAAATCTGTAAGTAGTCTCTGCTATGGCTATATCATCCTATGATGAGGATCAATAAAAGAATTGTCCAGGACAAAATTTCATTTTGATAGGTTAAAGGCATTGAAGACTCGCCCCAAACCGCGTGTGGCCATCTGAAAAAGTTAACTTTCCGTTGCTTGCAAGTGACGTTTTGTTCGTGTCGCTACAAAATGCAGACAGTACAGTAATGAAATGTGATACCTTGTTATCTTTAGCTGGACCTGAGATGTCCATCACTGTATTGTTTGTACACTGTGCTGTGGGTATTTACCGCAGCTGTATTACTGACCATACACTGGTGTCTAATTACCGATGGTAGCAAGCTGTGTGTGTGTATTTTCTGGGATCTATGGTGGTGTCTAACACTTCTGTTACACCTCATTCGAAACTAGGTCAGATTACCGGCATTAGACGTTTCTTTCTGTGCGAGTCTTCACACCCTTTAAAGAGGAACATAATCTAAGCATTCTGGTGAATATCTGTCAATATCTCAAAAATGGTACATTGGAATTAAATGCAAATTTCACCAGAATGCTTAGATTATGTTCCTCTTTAACATATCAAAATGAAACTTGACCTGGACTATTCTTTGAAGGACTCTTCATCTCTCTGTCTTTACTAGTCCCTCCTTTTCCAGTTTCCATTATAAAAAAGTATAACAAACTTATATGATTATCAGGTCTTAGTATCTGGTCTGGTTTTATCTCAATTTTGTTTTGTGTAGGGGATTCAATGCTAGGAATCATTTTGTCAAGAGTTTACAATGAGTCCCAGCACAAGCATGCTATGAACAGCAAACTAATACTAACTATTGTAATTAATCTAGAAATATGATCTATTGTATGCTGATATGCTTTGTGAAGGTTTGACATACAGTTCATTATCCTTGGAGACTGCTCACTTATAGTGGTTTATTGTATATTGGTTCATTTTATAGTGGTTTATTTTGTAGTGGCTCATTTTATAGTGGCATACTTTATAGTTGCTTATATTTATAGTGGTACATTTTATAGTGGTTTATCTTATAGTGGTATATTTTGTAGTGGATTATTTTATAGTGGGGAGTATATTTTATAGTTGTTTATTTTATAGTGGTAAATTTTTATAGTGGTTTATTTTAGAGTGAATTTTATAGTGGTTCATTTAATAGTGGTACATTTTGTTTATTTTATAGTGGTATATTTTATAGTGGTTTATGTTATAGTGGTATATTTTATAGTGGTATATACATTTTATAGTGGTTTATTTTGTAGTGGTTTATTTTGTTTCTCTTTGCTACTCTTTAGTGATGAAAAGGATTCCAGTCAGCCTATTCTATTACTGGATGCACCCGTGCAGCTTAGTAGTAGTACCCTCCTAGATGATGGAGGTATGTAACAATCTTATACTAACTAAATCAATATTTAGGTGAGAAGGTCTGACCGTGTTCACATCATTATTTCAGAACATTGTTTTAAGACAAACTAACAAGATTTTCAACCAAGAGTAGAGTAACATATATACTCAGAGAGCATCAGACGGACTGGACACAGTTACTATAGAAGTAACCATATCTAAAGCTGTTGAATAAAGGGAGGATGCAGTCAGTTTTAGAAGGAGCAACATTGTAAAGCAGTAATGATTAGTGGTTAAAAGACAGTCATATGCAAATGAGGGTGACAAATGACAAAGGAAACAAAAGAAAATTACAAATTTTCCGAAAGGAAGTTGGGGAAAAAAATGAAAAGTAATTTTTATTCTGGTTTTAAACCATGAGATTTGTTGGTACACAGACATTGCATCAGATGTCTGTTACTCTCTATACCAGGGTTTCCCTAACTTTATCCCCTCACGAACCCCCTGTGGATGTCAGAGTTGTCCACGGAACCCCCAACTTTTCGAGACACGATCTGAGTCATTATTATACTATAATACGCATAACAGTGCTTCGTAAAAGGTCAAGTTCAGAGTGTAATATTGTAATGAAGAAAAACAAGAGATGAACAAATATTTATTTGGAAACTTCAAGATCACCTTTTTCTTCACGACATACGGTCATGCGTACACCAACTTCACCTAAGTCATGCGGCCTGTGTCTTTTTCATAATTCAGTTATTTATCACATGCATGGTACGGTACTACTATGGCAACATATGGAACGCGAAAAGAGTTTGTCAATAGGTACGACTTTTGTACATTACTAAATTATATGATATATAAAATTTCTTTCAACATAAAGTACTCTAGTTTTGACGTTCTAAATCGTCTCAGGAACCCCCTGAGATGGACTCACGCACCCCCTGGGGATTCATGCACCCCAGTTGGGGAACCCCTGCTCTATACAGAAGCACATTGACTTTCCTTGGTTAAAGTAAAGACTTTGTTACTTTCTGTTACTTGCTATATAGATCTTGTTAGATCTTATAAAGTGGTTCCGTTGTTCCATGTCTTGTTGGTGCAGGCAAAATCCTACATTGCTACATACAAACTGAGAAAGAAAATGTGTGAGAACAAACTGCTTATCTTCCACAAAAAGAACCTGGTGTCAGTAAATGTATAAGATATGACATTTGAATCGTAGCAGGGTCTCCTTCAGGAGCAAACTGAAATGAACAGACAGGAAACAGGTTAAATAGGTCAATCATAGGTGTGCCATAAAATTAATGAGTACTGAAACAAATTCCAGTATTACAATCATATTTGGCCATAATGTTTCACAGTAAGTACTGTCCATGCCAGATTTGTGAGGAAATCCCCAATGCCATATATAGAGAAGGAAGTCAAAGACTTTGTATATAACTTAAGCTGAAGTTGGGTTGGTACCTGCAACTATTAAAGGGTGTGAAGACTCCTGCAAAAAGTAACGTCTAATGCCGGTAATCTGACCTAGTTTCGATTGAGGTGTAACAGAAGTGTAAGACACCACCATCGAGCCCAGAAAATACGCACACAGCTTGCTACCTTCGGTAATTAGACACTAGTGTAGAGTCAGTACATTCAGCTACAGTCAATACCCACAACACAGTGTACATAGCAGCGATGGACATCTTAGGTCCAGATAAAAGATAACAAGGTATCACGTTCATTTCTGTCTGCATTTTGTTGCGACAAGAAAAACACTTCACTTGCAAGCAACGGAAAGTTAACTTTTTCGGAGGGCGGTTTGGGGCGAGTCTTCAATGCCTTTAAGGCAGTGAGAATTAGCATGTTGTCTAACTACTGTACATATTATTTATACATCTATTCCTGTATTGTCTTCCTACAGAGGATGTGACAGGTACATATTCCTGGCTGGAAGTTAAAGAAGTCAATGCAGTAAGTATAATTACTTAATTTCCTTAATCTTTGACCTCATTACCACCCATATACTGTATATATTCCAATACAGTTTGGAAGGTACCTAAATACACAGTGTTTCATCCATATCAGTTCCTGTAAATGTTTAGACCTACCTGTATATTTCAAACTCACAAATATACGCACAAACATTTCCACTCATAGACACACACACACGTGATGAAGAATGTCTGTCAGAAACTGAATGAAGCTCACACCTCATACAAACAGTCAAGTTTCAACACAATATTTCAAAACACAAAAATCTTCATTAATAATGTGACAGGTAAGTTGTTTAATACTTTCCACCTCTGAGCTCCCATTGTCTGCTTTGTACTTTGGAAAATAGACTTCTGGAGTGTGTAGTGTGTTTTTGAGAACCAGTTAATAGCTTTTAAAGACAGTTGATAAGAATGCTCTTTGTTCTACAACAAGAAGCATTGGAGATGCATTTGATATTCATAAGCCTCTGTTGCAAATTAACAACAATATGAAAAGACATTGTGATGAAATATTTCCAGACAAACCTTGAAAACTATTGTTTCCCCAAACTGCTGATATTCATCATTGTTACATGCACCGTATCTACTGCTCAATGTGCTGTGTTACTTGGTAGAGTCTGGTCATTGGATACGACACGATCGACAGATTGTCAGAATTGTATGAAGCAAGATTTATGTATTTTTATGCCAATCTTTTGATATCATTTAATATGCAAGTGGAGAGTCTGAAGCCTAGACTACCATATGTATGTTTTAATGTGAGACTGTTGTAGGACTAGACTGCTTGTTTGATGTTTAGGATGTAAGTATTAATTCTATCTCAAGTTTTTAATCATCTGTCCCAATGTAACCACTACTTACTATGAATAAATGTCAGTCAGGGAAACTCTGAATAATCTGATCATTAGGGAAGGTATTAAAAGGAACACACCATGATAATCAATCTTTGGGTGAACAGATAGATTTCATCCTGGTTCTCGTACTTTTCTCTTAACACCTGTAGACAGTAGACAGGAGAAAACTTGAAAAAGCTGAAGCCAAACTTAAAGCGAAACAAGAGAAACGATCGGGACAGAAGGATGAGACTCCTGATTCGAATGGGTGAGTTGGAAATAAAGAAGAGATTGGTTGCTGGAAAGGAGAGCAGCGTATATGCATAATATGTATTGTATGTATTTTAGATCCTCCTGCAAGCAGGAACTCGTGAAGAAGCCTCATTTGCTTCTCAAAGCCACAAGCTGACCGAAGTCAGTCTCTTAGATTCATATGTAACATCCATGATTATGAACTGTAACTGGACGACATACATTAATCTTGAGTGACTCGAACCGGGGACCATATTATTAGAAGGCACCGGCGTTAACCACTGAGCTAACACTACTTATTGTAATGGCAGAGACCCAGGTTGAACATAAATATATTCAAAAGTATTAAACAGCCTTTTGACCTTTCCATAGCAATTTTACCAAACCTTGTTGTTTAGTATTAATTATTAATCAAAATATGGTTTGAATTAATCAAAGCTCAAGACACTATCATAGAATGTTTTGACTGAATGAATGTTAATGGAAAGTCTGAAATGAATTCCGTTTGATCATTGATACTTTGTTGCCCGCACACTTTTTCATATTACAGTGAGTTTCACCACTTGCAAAATTGGGAAATTTTTTGGGGGAAAAAAAAATCGACATTTTCTGTGTTTCAAATGAAAGTTGACTAGTCAAGTTAAATGACCTGCATAAGATGGGATTTAAGTATTGGATAATGATGAAAATTCTATTAAAAAAGAAGTGCGTGTTTTTGTCCCTTCTGTTACTGTGACTTGTCATTTAGCCTCTGTAGATGATCCTGCTAGGATCGAAATGTCAGGCCAACTTACTTTTACACAAAAAATAAGTAACACAAAAAAAGTTGCATTAGAATCTTGTTGAGCATATCAGCTGGATGAAAATGTCAATTAACATTTAATTTATGTGATCTGTCAGTAAAGAATATTTCTTTGAGGTTCAGTAAACACTGTGTAACAATTATAATAGCAGAGTAAAGATGGATATTGCATGTGGAAAAAATGTATCACTCTTTGTTCATGCAGGAATGTTTTTCACTTGTTCAAATTTCACAAAATATGTTGATGCTGCTCAAGATTTGGAGAGTGTTGATGTTGATCCTTGTTCAAGGGATTGTGTCCGACGAGGCCAGATTCATCAGTCTTCCTTTTTTTTGTTGACAATGAATTGCAACAATCAAACATGAATGGCAAAGAATGTTCTCATGTTGCTCTCAATTTTTGTCGATCCAAATTCTGAAATGACTTTCTAAATTGAAAAGATTCCAAATTTGAAGCCACCCGACGTGTAAGTTTTAATCGATAAGCTCTTGAGGGTTTCTCCCACATTTGTGGTCGCTTAAGCGTCGTAAAAATAACTGCTGATTATTATTATTATTATTAATTTCTTTCCATTTGAGGAAAAAGGTATGATACTTTAGATTGCTCTACTACAACTTTCCAGTTTTCATAATTCATATTTGTACTTTTTTTGAATTCTTCAGAAGTCTGGTCACTGCCACCGCCAGTCAAGTGACCAACAGGAAGGACATCAAACAAGATGACGCAGGCACAAACAGATCCAGAGATATCAGAATTGAAAAATTTGATGTTGCATTCGGTAACAGGTAAAAGTTAAACTATGATTTATCTCATACAAAAAAAAAAAAAGGCTATCAAAGTGGGGCAACATGTTTGAGAATTGTGTGGGCAGTCGTACGGAAAGTGCCAACGTTTAGAAAACCCCAAGAAACTGCTGAATAGTGCCAACAATAAATAATTCCCTGATATTGTCACTTTTGCATCGTACATGGTACTGGATGTCTCATCTCTCCTTGCAGTAATCGAACAGCTTTTAACTAGCTCTTGCAGTGAAACGTCTGTGAGGGGCATGTGTTACTTTTCTTGAAGGTTGTTCACTAATAATAATAATAATAATATTCGCTTTTTATATAGCGCTTTATACCAGCGATAGGTCTCAGAGCGCTTTACAGACGTTATATTACCCCTGGTCAATGATAACCTGTCACAGAGACAATCCCTCTAGTTGGCAGCAGTTATGTACTGCGCCAAATGACAAGTTACCTCACAGGTACCCATTTAACCCCTGGGTGGAGAGAGGCAAGTGAGATAAAGCATCTTGCCCAAGGACACAACGTAATGAACTAGGCAGGAATCGAACCAGCAATCCTTGGATCACGAGTCCGACGCCTTAGCCAATTGGCCACCACGCTCTCTAATGGGTAAGAGGGGGGTACCAGAGGAACAGCCCAGACACCCAACAATATCATACAGAGTAAATTTTGGTTAAACACTGAGGATTCCATTCTGTTTCTCTCCTCCCTGGAAGAGTCTGTTTCATGTAGATTCAGTGGGACCCCCATCCTCCTGTCTTCCTTGAAATGGTTTCTGTCCTCTCACAAACGTTGAAGATTCTACCTGTTTCACTCCAACCCAAACCCAATCATCAGGATGTCTGTTTAATAATAATAATAATAATAATGAATAAGTTCTAAATAGAGTGCCAAATACCAAAAGGCCTCTAGGCGCTTTACAAAACCTAAAAAAAATATAAAAAAATAAAAAGACAGAGAAATCAAAGGAATAAAAAGTCTAGAAAACACATAAACGAAAATTAAACAGTATGTAAAATACCAACACAAAATCTAAAAACACAAGAAGACTATAAAACAGACCAAAACCTATAAAAAACAAAACAAACGATAAGCACATAAAATAGAGTTGTACAAAAGTAAAAGTCTAGATAAAAACATGAGTATATAAAAGTGACAAAATCACGTTGAGAAACTAAAAAGATGTGTTTTTACAATTTTCTTAAATATGGCAAGAGATTTGGCAGTCTTTATGTCATGTGGTAGGTCGTTCCAAAGCTTCGGTGCAGCGACCGAGCGACCGAGTTTAGAACTATTTCCTCTTTCTTGCAGAGTTCTCTTGAAGGAAGCCGATCTTCTATTATCTTTCGGCAGGCGGTACGGATTCGTCGGAAGAAATGGTGTCGGAAAAAGTACATTACTAAGGATGATATCCAGGTAAAGTTTTGTCACTATTTCTTTCATTTGAGACAGGATTTTTCTTCTTAGGTGTAATCTGGTGCTACAATCTTTTCAAAATACTGAATGTTGATAAACTAGAAAAATTCTGGGGAAAGCTTCATCAACAACACTCTTGAGCAAGTATCTGTTTGAAAGGTTAACTGCACGTTTGAAATATTTGACTGGTTTAATCAGTTTTTATTCTGTACATTAAATTTATATGATAACATTTATGAAAATAAGGAGGGAAAAGCTGTTAGCAAGCTGGTCATTTACTGCAAATAACAACCCTGTGTACAGTCTACCTTTGAAGAAGATCCTGCTAGGATCTAAATGTGTTTTTGCAAGCTGTTTTTGAAGCCATACATTTTTCTCTTTACATGTAGCAAGCAGTTGAAGATCCTGCTGGGATCTAAATGTATTTTTGCAAGCTGTATTTGAAGCCATACATTTTTCTCTCTTTACATGTAGCAAGCATTTGAAGATCCTGCTAGGATCTAAATGTATTTTCGCAAGCTGTTTTTCAAGCCTGCTAGGATCTAAATGTATTTTTACAAGCTGTTTTTGAAGCCATACATTTTTCTCTTTACATGTAGCAAGCAATTGAGGATACAGTCACACTTTTCCATTCTCCATGTTGAACAAGAAGTGGCTGGGGATGAGACTAGGGCCGTGGACAGCGTTCTAGAGTGTGATGAACTCAGGAGTAGGTTACTGAAAGAAGAAAGGGAATTAAATGAAAAGATTCATTCCACAAGGTAAAGCTAACCCGGCTATGTTAGCCAAATGTCACCATCCTTACGTACAAGCAATGATCTGCTGATAAATTCTTGTGGGTATAATAACATAATCACAACAATCAATAGTCATAAGCCAAATTGGCCTGTTGACCTCCCCGAAGATTACAAACAATCTTAGGTTTGTAACCTTTTATAATGTTAATCCGGTGCCTGCCATCTTCGAGTAGCTGGGCTGCAGAACGGCCGGACCAACATAATCAAATTAACATTATTAGTAAAGCTATGTCAATCGTCATGGAAATGTTTCTGTACTATACCATTTCATTGTTGCTTGGAGCAGTCAGAAACATTAACCATGAAAACTATTAACCATCAATTTGAGTTTCTCTACAATCAAGCAAAAAAACTCTTCTGCATTTTCATTTCCTATAAAATTTGAAAGGATGACTTTACATGCAGGCTTGTTTTGTTTTCGTATGTCTTTTATCTATTAGTATGTGGGGCAGGAGTGTGGATTATAACAGAAATATAAGTATTTTGCATGCCGATTTATTTATGTTCTTATTTTCATATGTATCTCTCCCTAGTCCTGGATCATCTGATCCCAAGTTATCCTCCAGGCTCACCCAAGTCTACACACAGTTAGAAGCAATAGAATCCGACAAAGCCCCTGCAAGGTACGTTGAAAAGAAAGATTGACTCTGTCATGATATTCCTAAAGACTGACTGTAGTAGATTGTGTGCTGATTTTAACATTGCCTATTGAGGTGTTTAGACAGCTGGTACAGTAGTTGGTTGTTTATTCTATGATGGTGTGGATATCATTGTTATTATGATGTATTTAATATTATATCTAAGTGAGCTGGTGTTGTTGACCCACATTCAGTTATACAGTACATTGGAACCATACTGTATCTGATCTTTGGTTTTACACTGGTCCCTTGAGAAAATTAAAAGTCTCACTTTTGATATGTTAACATCCTACCATTGTTTTTGAGTTTCTCTGTATTTGATATGTTCAGTTTGTCCATGAGGTCATATGATATTATCTTTGACATGAATGGACATCTGTGTAATGTTCCTCCCAAATCAACTGTATATCATTGGTAATATCAGTTTTTACTTTTATTGCTGTTGTTATTACTTTTAGGTTTTCTTAAGTTTGGTAATTTTATATTCCAGGTATTGGTTCTTTTGTACAGTGCTCTTGAGCATGTTTTATTTCATGATAACAGCACTTTAATATTTGTTGTTTTATTTGGTATTTATATAGTCCTTTGCGAAATCTTTGTATTTATTACAATAATTGAATGTTCCAATTAGATTTGTGTGCAGTGGTTAAGTTAACAGCCCTTTGACATTATATGGAGTCACATTGTGATTTTCTTCATATACTAGATCTGTACATTTCATAAAGTAATCTTTTTTTCTGTCTTCTTCTATTTGTATAAATAGAGCTGCCATGATACTGTCTGGTCTTGGTTTCACTTCTGAAATGCAGGTACAAGAAACAAAGTAAGTCAAAGGTTAAAGCCACTAATCCACATCATCTTGTCATGATAAATTCAAATCTATTCCACTTTTTATTTTCTAAGTTTTGTTAGATAAAGTGTACATAAAAAGATCTTCATGTTGTTACAGCACCTTATGCATATTGACTGTTTTGACTGTTACACAGTTTAATGTCAGTTCATCTTTGCTCTTGAAATATGACAGTTGACTTCATAGGACATAAAGGAAATGAAATAAATTATTCAAAAACATAGACCTCATTTATGTTCCTTATAGTAGTGTTTATACAGTACATAATGTGTAGCACATTATCGAGAGTTGATTTTGTTCTTTTATTGTCAAGCATTAGTTTGTACCATAAACCAATCAATTGCACAAAAACTGAGAAATTTTCAATCACAAGAAAAGGAAATGAAAGTTGGAAGAAGTGTAAATATGTTGGAAGCTTGCTGGGGACCGAAGAAGATATTAACCGAAGAATTGGTATAACCAACGGTGCTTTCAACACACTGTCAAATATTTTCAAAAGCAAAAACATAAGCCGAAACATTAAGCTTAGGATTTTGGAGGCTTTATTAAAGAGTATTTTTTTGTACAATTGTGAACTGTGGGGCACAACGAAGGATCTTGATCGCAAAAATTGACACTTTTCAAAGGAGACTACTTCCTAATATTCTCAACATTAGATGGACCAATAACAATTGGTTATCAAACGATGAGCTCTACAATGAAACCAACCAAACACCTTGGTCATACATAGTCGCACATTGAAGATTGAGATTTTCGGTCATGTATCAAGACTCCAGGAGGACGCTCCAGCAAAGGTTGCTTTGAGAGAAGCATTGAGACATACTGCTAAACCAGTAGGAAGGCCCGTGACTACCTTGCTTGGAAAAATAAAGTCGCAATTTAAGGACGTTAACATTAACAATTTCGAGGAAGCA
>JAIPMN010017627.1:0-12057 GCA_020650975.1 Apostichopus californicus
TATATATATACAGACGAAACCGTTGTAATTTCTTAACTGGTAAAATCCCTGGACTAAAATTGTTCCTCATTTTGTTACACTATCGGGAATTGAACTTCGAAAACATCCGGTCGATATGTCATAACTGCCAATATAAACTTCCCTGACAAAGAAAGTACAGAAGAAAGTATCGTCACACGGGGAGAGAACGGGGTCTAGACTCTAGACGTTATGATGTCAACGTTGACTTACACCAAGTTCCGCAAATCCTTTTGTAGAACTGAACCGAAGCACCGAAAAACATGTGAGAGATTCCTCCGCCGCGGGGCGTTGACTTTAATGAACAAAAATGCGATCTCTCTTGACCTTCGATCAAAGTCAATTTTTACTCATCTTTCCTCAAATATTGATTAAACTGTCATCCGAAGTAGTCCTTAGTCTGTTGATCAGATCTGCACACGTGACACACATTGACCCTTTCCAAGAAGTAAAAAAAAGTAAATACTAATATAGAAAATGAAAAGAATAGAAACTTAATAAAAAGTAGACTTCAACACTATCATATGTCACAAGAAAAATGATTATGGTTCATAACTCCACTCTAAAAAAGCTAAGAAATGCTCTTTTCCACTATTTCCTTCTCCTTGTAGAACAGCAGTCTGACAACTTTAAGCCCCATGACCCATGCAGGTCCATTCATGAGGGTTGAGCTACGACCCACCTGACCCACCCCTAACCACCCCTCACCATCGATGCTCTGACTTCATGGAAGCTCTTGTACTGTGGACTTGATGTTAAAAAGATAATGTAATCATTCTGTGTCGGGGAAGCTAAAAGGGTACATTTTGCCCAGCAACTTTTTGGTTACGCCAGATTGTTTGCAGTCCGTTGAGGTATAAGATAAACGACTTGGTTAAGTCTACATGATTGAATGAAAGTTATATAGTGCTTGGGTATTGCATTGGTTACCCTTATATGTAAAACGAAAGGAAATATATGTCTATATATAACATAAAATGTTAATATTGCTAAAATTTGAACTAATTATAATACTTAATACGCAGGCAGTGGTGTGCGCAAGGGTTGGGTGGGGGTGGGGGGGGGTGGGGTGGGGGTCGGGGTCGAGTGATTTTTTCGCGAGTTCCTGCTTGGATCTAAATAACATACAAACATACATACATAAATGCAAGTAGTGAAGGATTAGGCCACTACTAGAGGTGTAAACCCACATACACAAAAAGTCAACAGTATTAATTAGCACAACGTTTATTTTGAGTTTAGAGCAAATTATAGACATAACATATAGTCTACATATCACTCATAATGCACCATTTGACGTCTATAGTTTTCTACATGAGAGTCGGTCCCAGGGGGGGGGGGGCACTTTCCCTCCTTTATAAAAAAAAAACCTTCATTTGCCTCTGCCCCTCCATATAGTTTCAGCCCCTAAACAAATTGATCGTGGAGTTTAGAATTTCACCCTCATCCACCCCCCCCCCCTCACCCTCACATTCACCTTGAAATATCATCTTTTACCACATGACTTTAAGCGTCTTTCCTTTAGTCGGGAGTGGGTAGGGGAGGGGGAAAGGAGGGGTGATCTCTGATGTGATAATCACAAACATGTATCTCATTGGCAAATAGATGACTATCGAAACGAAACAGTCGCATTTCCCAATATGCGATATTCAAAAGTGTGCTGTCAAGGAGCATGATTACAAGGGGTTATATCAAAATTGGCATTCTCTTCGTAGTATAAATTTTAAACCAATTTTGACAAGATATATATCCTGGGGAAAGAACAAAATGACACGTTTTGCCAATTAACACGAATAGTGCAACTGCTCTATAATGTTGTAACCCGGCAAAACGTCAGTGGACTGCTTTGGGACATCTTGTTAATATTTTCCAAATGAAAGGATTTGACAAACCTCTCTTTACGGATGCCATATCAAATATATTAGGGGAAAAACAGCGAGAAGTGGGACAAAATTGTCATCACCTTAGACTAGAAATTTCATAAACCAGATTACCGTATCAAATCTAAGTTATTGGAGCGTGAAATATATTGGTGGGACAAAGTACTTCCAACCAATCTATGGCTACGGTTAATATAAAGTAACGTTACTCGTAACAAGTAAGTATATTGTATCAATCTGCTAAACAATACACAGTATTGCTACTTTATATATATCTCTTAGTTTCCGGAGTTAACATTAACACTTGTCATTTTGATCTACTTCACGTCCATAGTAGATGTAGCTATAAGCCTAGCCTACTTTGTCTACATGAATCAAGGCGATAGGTTATCATCAGGTACAGGCAGATGATCATGCGCTGAATGTAACATTGATTTAAATCAGATATTGTGTGTGGGTGTTTGTGTGTGTGTGTGATTTTGATATAGTTTTCAACACCATGCGATCCTCAAATCATTTATAAATGTAGGCTATCGACTTCACCTGCGAAATGAAGAAAAATGTCGAAATTTTTGAAATTATCCTACGTGATATTAGCACGTGACTTATACTAACAATTATGAAGAAAGTGTATGAACTAGCAAATATAGAGAGCTGAATGAAATAATTCATGCATGACTTGTTCATCAGTACCTTCATCTGTAGAAAAAATATCAAACTATAGCTCTTACTCGTTTGACCATCTTCAGTATTAGCTTGCGTCTATTAATCGGCATAAGTTTTCTAAAAGGACTGGCCGAACGCAAACATATATGCAGCTTTAAGAATAAACCGTGTCTTCTCGATAGCTTCAATACACCTTGAATTGGATCACAGTTATGTAATTCCAAACATGAAACGCAAACAACCAATGATATGAACAACGTTCATGATAACTGTAGACATTCGCTGGAGAGAATTCAAAACATTTGAAACTTGGCTCTATAGTATTGTAAATATTTTACTGAGATATTTGCCTAATGATGAAAATTTTAAAGCAATTAAGCCGATTCTTTAGGAGACCCACGTTCTGCTATCCAGTGAGGCGGTGGCGATTTTCGTTCTGGTTCATGCTGTGCATTTGAGGGTCTTTTGCCGCTAATGAGGTCATCGGCCAGGTGTAAACGTAACCACGTGACCACCATGAAAGCTATGTACGTCACACGGTTGTGTCACCACTTTCCCCTTGTTTCGTAATGCAGGCCACATTGAGTACATGTAGGGGGTATAGGCACTTAATATTATGCCCCATTGACCTTGGTATTACTTTACTGACAATAGACTAAATACAATAGATCTTAGTTGTTTTGAACACAATCTGACCTTAATCGCTCTATACACTAAGAGTATAAAAATATATATATATAGTGCTACTGTTTTAAGGATGTCTACGGCAGCCTGTAAGGGACTGACACTGAAATACACTTGTTCTAACGTAACGTCCTTTCACTATAAGAATATACCCGGGGTTAAAAACTGAACATTTTCTAGCCTTCGTATATCACGACACAATAATTGACAAAAACATTGGCACTTTCGTATTAAAACATCAACATGTGAAGCTTACCTCCAAACATTTTCACAACTGACATAACTGTGCATACATCAACTTATGACGGAAGCGAAGGTACTAACTTGTGTTGAATTCTACTATAATGACTCTTTCTATACCATAGGCTCGATTGTTTTAATCAGCTGTGTTTTTTATGTGTGATCAACAACGTGTCAAAGTACCCGCATTGTCACCAAATCTGTCCCAATTCGAAAAGGAAACTAAAAACCAATAGCTTCTCGCTTAAAATGATTATTTCTGAGTTATAAAAGTAATATGAATGAATAAGACCATAATTTCTTTGGATCAAAATTCGATATGCTGAGTAAAATTATTATAAGTGAGCAATCAAACACAATGTTCTGCAGACCCAGTTTGTTATATCGCATTAAATAACGAGGAAAGCGACTTTACTATTAGCGAGCACCGGGATAGTAAGAAATTTGATCTTGTTTTCACTTAAAAATAGTGAAAAGCGATTATATTATTAATTTTCATGGAATTGCGTTGTTTCGAAGTTGGACTTGTATGAGTTAACTTGATGCTCAAATGTTCACAAACGAGATTCTAATGCATTTTGTAACTAACTCAACTGTATAGATTGAATGAAAATTTGAAAATTGTAATAATAATTTTAGTGTAATGGAAATTTTAAGAAAAAGAAAGAAAAAAAACTTCACGATGTACCGTAAATAAGTATACTGTCAATGATATCACATAATTGGGACGTG
Source organism: Apostichopus californicus (assembly GCA_020650975.1). Lineage (NCBI taxonomy): Eukaryota > Metazoa > Echinodermata > Holothuroidea > Aspidochirotida > Stichopodidae > Apostichopus > Apostichopus californicus. Next base: position 4,221 of record JAIPMN010017627.1, read on the forward strand.
GTCTCCAATACATGTAGTTGGAAACGTTATTTTGCCATTGAAAGAAAAATCATAAACCGTGTCTGCCGAATAAAAGTTTTGCGTCACAATTGCAGCTCGTGACGACAGGGTACGCCGCCATGGTTACAATAACTGTTGACATGTTTGCGTGCAATTTTCTACCTTTTTCCTTTCTCTTCCCTTCAATTAGAATAAAAATAATATTATTATGATTTCTCGTGACCTGCCGAATAAGAGGTTGAAAAGCAGAATATACCAGTTAACCCTGAAGTTAACCGTCATCTGCAATCAATTTGACAAAACAAGCCGTAAATCAAAGAGGATGTTGCCATCCTAGACAAGTCCGTCAAGATTGACTTCCTATATAATCTGTTTCCGAACTCGTCTAAAAATATCGAGAAAATTACATAACAGTGGGCCATCGGCAGACGTGTTTCACGTCACAGATGCAGCCAAGCAATGCTTACTTTCCAAGTGGACTCTTCGTTGCTTCCGTAAACATTCACTTTAAGGTCGTGTCAACCCGAAAACAGAAAGCTTTGGAAAATGTACAAACTAAGACATTAGGCACGATCTATAGTTGGACTACGTGAGCGCACGACGCCACCGGATAGGGTGATTGGCAGCTGCCCTACCCCCCCCCGTCCCTCCCCCGTCCCTCCCCCGTCCCTCCCCTTTGCAAAATGAGAGAAAGAAATACTCAAGATAGCGTTGCACCACGCCAACCATGAAAGAAGGTTACTAATAATTTCTTTCAACGTATTAACACTAAGATAAACCCATTAACTTAATGGCGCGCGGTGAATGCTGACGTCATACTGCAATACGAGCTACTGTGACCTTTCACCCCTCTGTCATTACCATATACGTGATTGGCATTGTCTGTGGTGTTAGAACTTTTTAAGTAAAGTTAATGTGTATATTGCAATACTCATACTAAATATTCCAACTAATACATTGCTTGAATGCAAGTTTTCACATAGTTGACACAACGTAGCACCGGCAGCAGGGGGTAGGCCCTCAGAGATAGGACAATGGATTTAATGCGTGTTAGTGTCGTGCACTAATATGTCTGTCTGCAGCCCACCTACCCCTCCCCCTCCCCCTCCCCAACCCTCACCACGCCTATTATCCACCAATATTTATCCCTGTGTCCGGAATCCTGCGCATTAATACAAAGAATTATTCGTATGCCTACAAAATCTATTATATCTTGCCATTAATAAGATATGTTATTGAGTACTGCATACAAGAAATAGATTATACAGGGGAAGGTAAGCATTGGTCTTAATAATTGATTGATATTTAATTTGAGATATTGCCATTTAGCGTTACACATTCTACATTTAAGTTGATAAATGTATATATTTGACAACCGACGCTGGTTAGAAACTTTAGAAACACAAAATGCAAAATTGCAATAGAGTATATGAACAACACAGAAAATATCCCACTGCAAAATGAACTTGATAACTATATAAACGTAACCAAACCTGTCTGCCTTTGTAAACAAAAGAATACTTATCTACCTTGCATATTTCTCATTATGGCGTTTGTCGATTAAAAAAACCAGAATCTGTCCATTCAGTTAACATCGTAAAAAGGGCGAAGATTGTCCAAAAAAAAAAAAGTTGCTAAAAATGGTTTAAAAATAGGTTAAATCGTCGTATATTTTGTACACAGACCGAAAAATACACCAATTAACTGTGTCGGTGAGAATAAACGTTAACATCTCATTCAGACCAAAGAGAACAAAAGGCCGCACCTATATATATATCTAAATTCCTAGGGGTTTTGGTATCTCATGAACAATAGCCTTACAAAAGGAATTAAACAGTTGACTGCCCGTAGACACCCACGTGATACTCTAATAGAAGTAAAGGTTTAAAGAGATGTATGAAGAGACTATATACTGCTACACCAAAATCTAAACACATCAGACCTACTTATGTGTGATAATGTTAGTATAGTTAGTTTAGTAGTTTAGTTTAGTAGGGAAAAAAGGATCAGGAGGGACACTCAAGTCCCCATCAAGGACCCTATAGGAGAGAGAGAAAAAACTGAAGACACAAACACTCAGACCCGATTACAATGCTTAAAGTGCTTGTCCAAAGCATTCTTAAACCCATTGACACTACTTGCAAGTACAACTTTCTCAGGCAAACCATTCCACTCATTCACAACCCTATTAGAAAAAAAGTTATGACGAATATTAATCCTACTTTGTGACTTTTGGAGTTTAAGACAATGACCTCTGGTACAACTACTGTTAGCAAAGTCGGTAAAGGATAATGGCGGGGGAGGGGGAGGGGGATTCAAGAGAGTGTGAACCATGCAGGGACAATTTGAAAGACTGCTTTAAATTGTAAGACGTTCGATCTCATCGACAGGCCAGAATTTACTTACTTGTGAGGATATAAAACAAGCGATGTGAAATTATACACAACATAGAGTTTGGTATATAAAAAAAAAACAGTTTGATAATTACAGATAAAGAAGCCTGCGGCCCAATCGAGTTCCTGTTACAAGCATTCCCGAAGCTACATCAAGTCAGGACTATAAACCAGTTTTTTAAATGTATACCCCAGGCATGGTCTTTGGTACATCCGAAATCTATTTTTAAAACATTGTTTCGTTGTAAAATTTTCTTGGTAAAACAAAGCCTTTATTAAAAACAATGAAAATTTTAATTTGGTGCTGTATCCGTAATGACTAACACTTGTAGATCTAAATTTCAACTTTCCAAAAAGAAGTTATACATCGAAATTTCTCGCATATTAAAAGAAAGACAACAAAACGAATAATAAGATAAAAATTTAACATAGTATAGTTACGTAAGCATTTCTAGTTTATATGGCACATAACGTTAAAGCTAAATTGTTTCATTGTGTATAATAGCATTTTAAGCTTATACCATTCACATCTCAGACCAATACAGCTTTGCACGCTACGCCTTTAATTCGATTTATCAATGAATGGGACAATAATTCTTTGGTAATTACTCACCCACCAATTATGTACTATAAAGGCCAGATTTAGGGGTTGGTCACCATTCACACTCAAAGGGGGTAGGTCTTTCATTTACTTAGCACGAACAGCAAAATCTATTTGGTTATTATACTGACACAACACCATACAAAATAGAAGTTAAAAAGTTTGAGTAGTAATATAACTGACCGCTTGAATGATTCCAGTCAAATTATATTATGTATATGTTGTTATTAGTTATCGTGCATTGTTAGTTAAGTAAACGGCGTGCCATAAGTGGACGGGATCGTACAAATTATTCCAAGTGCCACCGGTCAATTCCTGGGAAAGGATAAATATTTGAAGTGCTTATGATTTTCTTGTTCTATGATCGGTATTACATCAACAAGACGTTTATTGGTGAGTCGTAGCTATATATTTATATATACGTCAAGGTTTTCAGTTTTCTTTATATTACTGTGTTTTGATATATCTAGGCAAACGTGATAAACTTTCAGAGTGAAAACTGCATCGTTTAGAACTGGAGTGTGAAAAGGATTTGCAGAATCGGGGCAAAGGTAAGTCTTGGCATATAGGTATAGGTTCGTTTGGGGTTCGGCTGTTGTGTAATACTGTCTTGACCAAGGCGCCTGGAGGTGGACCCTACATGCATTCTGCCGTATATGTATACTTTAACCGCCTAGAGGGGTTTGGGGCCCAAATAGGTGAGTTTGGAGATGCACGTGATTGTAATACCGTGTCTTATCGTTCTACCAAACATTGTGACCAAGTAGTTTTTTCTGTTTGTGTTTCTTTGCGCGCGTTCGTTTACCGTCATTGTCAGAAACCTCGTATACTATATTAGTTCGGTCTCTGATAGTGTAACGAATAGAATCGTTGGTTGTAATGTTTGTATGTTAACTAGATGTTGCAAACTGTTTTCTTATTAACGTATATATCAGCATTATTCGTATCCTTTTTTCCGTTTCCTATTACGCGAAGATTTGCGCACAATATACGCATCGTTTGTTGCTGGATTCGCAACAGAGAGCGAATTATCACATCAGATATATGCATATTCATATGTTCGTAATTGTATTGCCTATAGCGTCGTGATTACAACACTTTCATTGCAAATGTACTAACTATAGCCAGGCTAGCGTAATTTGCACAAAACGCATTCCTGTGATACATATATGTTGTGCGCCTTCGTTTCAGCAGGGATGTGTATATGGTACGGTATATTGCATGCTATACTCTTGCGCAATGTGTTTACAATGTATGTTTACTTTACTATATGTACGCTGAAGTTGTACAATATCATATATGGTGCATCTCTTATGACATAAGAACATCCATGGTGTCCAAAATTTGAGGAAAATATCCATGATGACCGCATAGAGTATTAATTTTGCGTTGTGGTTAAAAAAGGGTCAGTCTTGGGTTACAGTCTTAGGAATTTAAATTCCATTATTATTCAACAAATCTGCGTGACATTGTTTCATAATATTGAGAGAATGGAATCAAAGGGGGGCATAAATAAGCAATTCAATGTCTCCCGGGGTCGCTGGTGGTAACGTAAGCCGAAGCACAGCCTGACTTTTATTAAGGGAAGAACGCCCGAATGACTAAACGTGTATTGAATGGAGGTCTCTTCGCTTGCATATTGTACCGGCGTCGATGGATATGTTATAGGAAGAATCGGGGACTAAATACGACCCATTGCGTCACTTGTGACGACATGTCATCCAATCTGCGCCAGTTTCTTGTTTACAGAGATATTTGCTCGAGAGGCTAACCTCTAAATCTTAACACACACGTATACGGTATTGAAGACTTCAGTGTACATGACAAAGACTAGTGTAAACATGGTAAAGGCTATGATTGAGGCTATGTCAATATTGTTGACTTCCGTACATCCAATATAGGGCCAAAGGCTAGCAGTAGAGATGGAATTGATGCTACAAATATTTTTTGACAAACTGAATCAATCTAATGAGTAAATTTCAATCTAAATATGATGTTTTCCTTTAAGAAAAAGCTCAATAAATTTGGAAATCTATTTTGAAAGAGCATTAGAATTAAGCATATAGATACTAACGAGAATCGAACCAGAGCCAAAATTATATGTCCTGGTTTATATAACCACAACTACCCCCTCCCGCACCTGGCCTCCCCATACTCCCAAGCTTTTATAACGGCGATCAGCATTAACCATTTCGATTGTTAGTCGGTGGTATTTGGTGCGGGGGGGGGTGGGAGGGTGTGGGAGGGCGGTAGTTTCAGCAAGATGAAACTTGAAAACGAATTTATAACTTGAAGAGAAACTTGAATAGTTTGTCGCCGGGATAAGAAATATATGACCCAGTAGCTATAGAACATCAGTCAATCAGAGCCAATTTAATCTGGATCAAGTTCATGGTATCATAAACCTCGATCATACGAGCCGAAGTATATTTATATTAATGGCTTTATGACATCATCGGTGGTGAATAGTAGACATAATAATATACGCGGCACCGGTGTATGTAGGACGAAGGCTTATTTACAGAGCTTTAAATTTAATAGGTTGAAGATTAATTGTGATAATTAGGTAATATTTACGAGGTATTATTCGTAATATTTCATACACTAAAAGCGGTGGGGTCGGCGGGCCCTGCCGAAGGAGTATTTTTTAAGTATACCGTTTCACTGTTCGGGTATCACCTGGTGGTGACGTTTGCTTCAAGAAATCATTCTGAAATAGGTCACACGCATGGCACACAGGACATAGTGTTTCCTTATAATTTTGGTTTCGTGTTGAAATATTTCTACGAGAGGACAGAGGGATGGGTCCCCGCCCCCCCCCCCCCTACTGACTTCTTGCCAAAGAAGAAACCCATGAACGAAAATAAAAGCCGGACCGTTTCTAGCTGTAAAAAGTGCAATAACGTTTCGTTGCTCAGTAAAGGTCGATTTTGAGCGAAGAAGGGGGAAGGAGAGGAAGAGGGGGTAAGACGTATCCAATCATTATGGGATGGGATACATATAGTTATCAAACTATACAATTGAACTGCGACAGGACACTTTAATGAACCAGAAAATAGTCTGGAATTCCCCTTTAAGGCATTCTCTTCAGCCTGAAGCCGCATTCCAACAATTTAACGTGGCAGATATATTACATGTATGTTCACGCGAGGTTAAACTGAGGATAAACTGATGCTAAAAGATATCAGAGCACTGACATGGCAGCGCGTAAATTAAAACCCCAACCGACGGATTTAACTGATCTTGGAAATGCTCGCATAAACAGTCAGAGAACAATGTCGCTTGGATATTCATTGTACTCTCATTGTACTAACCGCCGACGATGAATGGATGACGGTACGGTGCGAGGCGGCCAGTATATATGATATAACATCCTCCTGTTTCAAGAGGTGACGATATAAATCAAGGTTTATAAATAACTGACATAACAAAACAACATTACGTTAGAAAAACAGAAAATGTTCTAAACCCCCTTTCCCCTTATACCTACAAATAGCTCTCACATGAACGCATCATGTCATGGAAACCGTTATAGGCTGTATTAAATATAATAAACGGCTGTTGCCATGCAGATAATGTCCTGGCTCTAGTTACTGCCCTCCCTATTTTGGTCATGCACACGTTGTGGAAGAGAGGGGTGAAGGGGTTGCGTTTTGTCATCCTCCCCCTCCCCGCCCCCACACACACCCTCGTGTATACAGGTATCATTGAAGAAATATATAAAGCATTAATGATTAATTCGTCTATCTGGTCGTTGAAAAGTTTCTTTGAAAATGGAAATAGTTGCGTCATTAACGTCTCGGTACAAAGTACATTTTAAAATGTTGCAGACCTTTTCCCATAGTAACCCGAAAATTCAGTTTGGCCTTCATATATATATCAAAAGAGAGAAAGCAACTCTAAACAGCCCAGCTATGACTGACTAACCTATCATCATTTAGCTAAATGATATAGCTATAGAACGCACGTTACGTCTTTCGACTTCAGTAAGTATTACTAGTTCACGATGACGTCACCGTGATACACATTGAAAAACTAATTTTATCAGCCATGCCGTTATATGTTTAGCTTCCATTCCCCACCTTTCGAACGATTAATCTTAGTGCTATTGAGGACAAGTTTAAGAACTGTTCTATTTTTTCTACTGCCAAAATACAACAGTTCTTAAACTTGTCTCCAATAGCGCTAAGATTAATCTCTATATTGCTAAGTCGCTTTGTTTTCTTAAAGCTCACTTAAAATAAAGTTATGGAAGGTTATAGCTACAGCCTGCGAAACCTAAGTCATCAGTCTTAATATGTACTTTGTATGAATGCCGCTAATCGTCTTGTTTGGAAAGGTGTTTCTATTGACAGTATAACCGTCTATACCTTCGTTTAGTCTCGCTATATTTCATGTTACTAAGAACATTTATAAATCCAGGAATGTAATTAAATGTTTCTTGATCAGACAGAACTATAAAGGTCTAACTATTTCCAGCTACAATTTTTTACGTCTTTAAGTATAAGCAGATAGGAATGTCTTTGCCACAAATATGTTATAAAAACAAAGGCCCCCTCGTTCTGATCATAGTCTTCACATACGCAAATATTAAAGGGATGCAAATTAACTGAAGCAATAAACGAAACAGGCTGACTTGAAAATGTCTGTTTAGTCACGGTAAGGTATAACGTGCTGACTGCTGTTGTAGTCTTTATTTCAAGGAAAACTGTTATTAATATGTTATCACTCACCAATCAATAAACAAAACAGTGGAAATCCCAGAGTAAATGCTGGCATTTTATTCTGCCTTTTATCAACAAAAAGAATGAACGAATGGGTGAGGGTGGGTCGGTTTCGTTGG
>JAIPMN010017628.1:328-13272 GCA_020650975.1 Apostichopus californicus
CTTGTCAAAGAAAGCATTGAGACGGTTAAATATCAACCTTTCCAAGATTTTCGAAATACAAGGTAGTATAGAAATGGGACGATAATTACTAAATAAATGAACGTCACCCTTTTTAAATATCGGTATAACTTTGGCAATTTTAAGAATTTCAGGAAAAATACCCGAGGTAAAAGAAAGGTTGAAAATATAAGTCAGTGGTTTTACAATATAAGGTATAATCAATTTAATAATGTCCGGGCGGAAATTATCGAAACCAGCCGATTTCTTAGTAGCAAAAATTGAATTTGAGACTTTAAAAGCTTCACTTTCAGTCACAGGAAAGAGAAAAATAGTGGAAGGATTGGAATCCCCTAGGTAACTACTGAAATGAACATTAGAATCAATGGAACTGGCTAAGGAAGGACCAAGGCCAACAAAATAATTATTAAAAGCCTTTGCTATTTTATTCACATCAGTGAATTCATGACCATCCTTAGAATGGAAAACATCGGGAAAATGGTTGGTTTTTCTAGTCTGTAGAGTGCCATTGATAATATTCCATGTTTCTTTCATGTTGTTTTTATTTTCATTAAAACGATGAAAATAATAATTCTTTTTAGCAATACGGAGAACGTGGTTAAGCTTATTCCGGAAGCGTGCATAATTGTATTTATTATCTGCTGTAGGCAATTTTATATATGTTTTATAAAGTTTATTTTTTGTACGAATAGATTGTAAGATACCAGAAGTGATCCAAGGGGAAGGTTTCTTCCTCGTCTTCCTGCCCTTAATAAGTTTCATAGGGAAATTTTTATTATAAATTTCACTAAGTGTATTGTGAAAATTATTGAAAGAATTATTAACATTATCATTATTGAAAACTTGATGCCAGTCCAAACCAGATACTTCCGAAATAAAATTATCAATATTGATATTTGAAAAACCTTGAGCATAAAAATCCTTACGATCATGCTTAGTAGGTAAAAAAGAAATATTTAAATGGATCGGAAAATGATCAGTAATGTCAGTGATAAGAACTCCTGAATAGGAGATCATGACATTATTGTCACCCAAATTGCCGTTAGTCAAGATATTGTCAATAAGTGACGAGAAAGAACTAGAAACCCGGGTAGGTTTGGTGATTGTGGGTATGAAACTACAAGAAACTAAAATATTCAAAAAATCCGACGAATTTGGCCTATTGATGTCAATATTGAAGTCACCCAACAAATAGCAAGGTTTTTTCTCCTTAGTGATACCATCCAGTGTTTGATAAAGGTAATCATTAAACGAAGTAATATTTCCACTAGGGGGGCGATAGATGATGCCAACAATTATATCTCCTTTTATGAAGGGAACTCTTATTTCGACAAAAAGGCTTTCAACATGATCATTAAATAATGATAACTTAAGTTTTTCTTTAAATTAGTGGAATTTACTGTGCATGTGCTGATGAGTGTAATCAAATTTAACATGATAAAGGGATTTTTATGGAGAAAGTGCAATTAGAATAGGGTCGAATTTCGTTGACATTTACTTACTTCTTAGATTAGTAAACATAATCGGACACAGACCATCAGACATTCTGTATTGCCTCATTTCTTTCAAAATTCTATCAGCCAATTTTTAAATGCTTTTAAAACTGCCGGAATAAATGCGTATAAATGATTAGAACCTCACATATGTGAATAATGCTGTCCTTTCTTCTTCTTTTTTGTAAATTGGGTCCAATTGTAGTAAGACTGGGTTAGAGAAGAAAAATCGATCTTCAAGATATGGGAGCAAGACCAAAGTCATCATGGTGGGATGAAATAGCAAACAATATGGAAGCAAGAGGACACAGGTCAACCCGGATGGCATCGCCACCTTTAACTGTTTTGAGAAAGGAACAGATCCTTGAAAGGAAACTGGAAGGTCTAATGACAAGAGATGTTCATGTCCTAGAAAGAATAGATGCTTTAAGGGAAACAGCGAAAAGCCCGATGCATGTACTTGACGCAAGTCAGATTTGGAATGACGAAAGCGTCTTGTTACAACAACACCAGGTCCTGACGGATCAGATTCATGATATCGAGTCTAAACTCTCATTGTTTGGTCTGAGCGACCAAGGGGAAATGAGACCAAGATGTCATCCACAAGGGACCGAGAGACTTGCTCCACATGACGTAAGTTACACCCAGTTTGCCTGGTCTTCCACTCAAAATACTTTGCCAAAGTTGAATTTGTTTTTCTTAATTTCATGACTGCTGTTAATGAAATGTAATGAAGACACACATTTCAATCCCTCGGATATAATGATTTAGAGCATCTGGTAACCTTTCTTGAATATTAATCATTTGTAATATATTTTACATCCAAGTAAAACCTGCGGTTGTGGCCAATCTGATTCGTTTCACAAGCGTTGCATTTTAATTAATATGGAATTTCATTATACTTTTTGAACAAGATGACTTGGCACTACGATTGTCAACCATTAATTCAAAATATGAATCCACAAATCGGTGATGCAAATTCCCCAAGGTAATAGACCAACAGATGAGAGCACTGTTCAAGATGAGGTATTATGATCTTATCAACATGGTCTCTTGTTTCCAGCAGTTGATTGGCTTAGGTTGCAATCTTTCAATATTTGAAGCAAATGTTCCAGTAGCAATATATCAGACCTGTGGTGTGACATCACAGCAATTATTCAATTTCAAGATCTATAATAGCTTCATTGTTCCTTTGCCTAGTTACCGGATCTACCCAATTTTACAGTCCACGAGCACCCTCACATCATTACTTTACAATCATCATAAACTGCCTTTGTTGTGTTTTTTTGTATGTGAAGTCATGTGTCTCTAGCTATTATATTTAGAAAGTAAAGTCAACTAAAGTTTCAAGATATTTTAACTTTAAGAAGACATAAGCAGTAAACGTAACAAAGCAATGACAACTTAGAATTCAAAATACCACAAAAGAAATGCAAATATGTTTGGCAGTGCTCGAAGTGTCCATTCACCGTCTATTGTGTTAAAGGGGAGCCTAACTACAATATTGCTGATCTAGCGTAAAATTTATTGGGTATTCACTATAGCTTTTCAATGAATTTTAAAACAGAAAAAATGATTTCTTCTTTGTAATTATCACCTTGACTCATTTCTGGTCACAGAACGACGTATAGCAAATGAGTAAATCCATTGCTGAAGAAAATAGTTGCACAACACTTGGTCTAATAATGTTTGTTTATTGCCCAAGGCAAGTCCTATAAATGTTGATAGGCTATTAACATACCAACAGTATTTTTCCTTACCAGCCTAGTTAGTGCAACTGTTAGTTGACATGCAAACCAGAATGACTTACATACAACCACCATTTGTCAACTCTCGTTTGTCTCCTGTAAAACATATATTTACATCATACTCTGCATGAAGTGTTGTAACGTTGGTTTGCAATTGTTTTCAAATAACTTTAATAAGGGTTTGATGTGGTTCTCCCATATTTTAATACCTGCTTGTTTTCATTCTTCCAGCATACTTTTTCCGAAGATAGATCCTGCTCACCAAAATACCATAGCCACAGTAATTGCAACTCCACATAGTAATTGCTGAGACATATGCATACTTGCCTTCACTCTCTCCTTTTAAAGTTAAATATATTTAAAAGTAGTTGGGTTACAGTTCTTCGCTTGTCATCATGATAGTTAATGATAGCGAACGAACCTTTGGCAAGAAATCAACGAGCTGTTTGCTTTTCTTGTTTCTTTATTAGAATGCAGGCACGTTTTGCTCAGGCCCTGAGGAAAGTTTTTCACCCAAAGAATTAGCTACTGCCCGGAAAATTATTGAACGTGAGGATAACAAGACTATGCAACCCGGTGACTGGTTGAAAATCCATTTAAAAGAACAACTGAATCTGATTGGTGAAGATGCCGCCAAAGAACTTTGCAGAATATACAAATTAAACCACAAGACAAAGTGAGTTCAAGTTCAAATTAGTTAAATATATTTTTTTAACAGTTAGAGAGCCTGACGTTTCGATCCATCAGAGAATAACTTAAACGAGAACAAACTACGAACTTCACTTTAAGAGACACTGATGGACAGACAATTAAACTTGACAAAAACAGACACTTGCATTAGACAAATTGGCAATGAATAAAACAATGGAATGAATATATGGCGTTTGGTAATAAAAGGCATATGTTCGAAGTTTTTGTTGGATCACAATGACACCTTTGATATTTTTTCAGTTAAATGCAAATTCACGCCCAATGTTGAATCAAATACCACAATACCACATGCCTAAATTCTTTACTTCTTAGTTTGTCAAGTAATACAAAAAACATTAAACTGTTGTTTTTGGCTCTGCCGCAGCAATTTTCGCCCTATCCCTGCCGATTATATCCACCGTGCTTGGTTGAATAATGACGGGATGCGAGATGAAACTGCAACTGAATGCGTGGCCTTTCTTCAGAATATGGTTAGTACTTACCTTAACTGTTTTGAAAAGAGTAAGTGGATACAGACTGGAACAGTGTTAGGATGTGGGAGGTTTAAGGTAAGATTCAATTTATGTGTTTAAATGTGCTGGTATGCAGATATGTATGCTCTTGGATGCGTATCGTTACTTCTATTTGTAATTAGGAAATGAGGTTTGCTCAATCAAGTATGGCTGCCCGTAACTTCAGTAACATCGCCTTGATGTTCAAGAAGGTTATTGTCTTCTTCGCTTTTCGTTATCTCAAATAGACAAAATCAGCTACTTTTGGCATTGTTTTCTTTTATTGTTCATATTTTCGTCCAAATATAGGTGGAAGAGTTCTGTGAAGACCATCGTTTTATCAAAGGGAATGCTGCGGCGTTGTTCTTTCAGAATGGATTTGACTTGAGTAATGTGAACTGGCAGCTTCTGAGACAAGCAGTGGGAGAAGATGTTGAAGAAATAGAACAATGGCTTAGAGACTTTCTGAATGGAAGAGTAAATAATATAGAGGTTGCTATTCCAAAAATTGAGAATAGCAGCCTAAATACAAGCGACAAGAAAGAGGTAAAGTGACATATTGCGGTACATGATTTCGCTAATCAAATAAAGCACGGAGTTGCAATTTTCAAAGGAAATACCTTTAATTAAGCTTATAGAATACATAAGAATATTTAAAAATTCGTCTCTCATTTATGACCTCCGCACTGAACGAAAAAGCATTCAGTCCGGTTAAACCTCAGCTGTCGTTGTTGGTGTGCAGTTTGGCAATATTTAACTTGTGAATGTTTCACGTATATTCAGCGTTTGTTCTTGGTAGTCGTAGTATCAGTCTACGACTGAACGCTGCCCTTCCATTTTGAACTTCCTCAAGCCATAAGTCCCTGTCACTGAGCAACTTTCAAAGCAATTTGAGTCAATCATCTACATCAAAGGGATCAATCAAACAAATTCGCGCGCGTAGACGCGCTAGCTTGTTTCATGTTTTTTTCTTCTTCATGTTTCATGCTTTTTGAGTGTATGAACGTCAGGAACCTATAGTACCCATTAGTCCCTTTCGAGCCATCTTATAAATATATACTTACTAGTCAAAAAAATGGACAGTTTTTTAGACTCCGTTTGTTGAACTAACCGTTGAGAAATGGTATAGTCTGTTTTTTGGTAATTTTACCACATTAGCATCTGCTGACAGGTCTAGCATGTGTTACGTTATTATGGCAAACTTCAGTTTATACTGAATAACAGTTTTCTCTTATTCACATGTACACTGGGTGAACTATATCTCTTGATTATCTGTGTAAAGGTTGTAAGTGAATTTAAAGTTTCCGTTTAATTCGAACTTTGACCTCTCTGAGGTCAGCGAGACACATTCAGTGCATATTACGGGGCAACTATTTACAATCTCATCCTACCTTTAGGATCGAGGAGATGAAAATGAGTAAAACAAATGTCCCAGCGTAATTGCTTTAAAATACTGCTAACTGAAAATAATACTTTTTTAAGAAAAGTCACCCAGGAAAGAACCTGGGCACGAAAAACCAAACAACCGGACGACTGATCCGCTCTCAACCCCAGTCCCTTTGCATCGAGACTGTGACTGTGTGATCATCGTCAGGTGTGTATCACGATTCTCCTCGAAAGGGAACAGATACTACACATGATCTGAGCCAAAAGGCCGAGATACATTTTAAGAAAAAGTCGCCCAGGAAAGAACCTTGGCACGAAAACCGAACGACCGATCCGCTCTCAACCCCAGTCCCTTTCCATCGGAACTGTGACTGTGTGATCATCGTCGGGTGTGCATCACCATTCCCCTCGCAAGGGAACAGATACTACACATGATCTTAGCCAAAAGGCCGAGTAGAAGTGATGAAGAGATGTTATATCAAATACTTGATTACGATACAGATGATTACGTATGGTCGTAAACATCTGGAAAGAACTTGGTTCAGTCCTGAAGAGACGTAAGTCTAAAGTGTGTGACAGAGGGTAAATTGCAGCAAATAGAAAATATAGAGCAAATAGGAAGCTCAAAGTTATATTAGAATACTTTACTTTAGACATCCAAGCTGGTGCTAAACATCCATTCAGCAATAAAAATGTCATATAAGTGATCCTTTTAATATCTGTATAATCTGAAATATGACTCCCTTCTTTTATACTGGTTAAGTATCAAATTCAATGGAGACTTCATCCTCCCAGATTCATCCAACACTACCAACGTGTTAACGCCAATGTCATTTCAGAAAATCCGATGGTTATTAATGGCTAAAAGGGGCATGAATTGGGCAGCTGTGGACTCTTACCTCTACTTGAGGTTCAACGAAAATTATGAACCGGTAGATTGCTTGGAAGCGGTGGATTCATCTGGAGGGAATCTTGACAGGGCAAAGGCTTTCTTTAAAGAGTGTTGTACCTGCTATCAAACTTTATTTAGGAGTCAGGTAGGAACGATTAGGAGAGGAAGGCTGCAATATCAGCAGCTAATTGTGATGTATGCCGAAGTTCTAAGTGTTTGTGTTTTGAAATGTATCTACTGTGCAGAGATACAATGGCAATTGGTATGTCTAGGTACGATACTTTCATATCTGGTCGAGATAAAAACACAAACATTGGATTATAATTTGCTACTTCATTAGCAGAATAATTCATTAGCAGAATACTTCATTAGCAGAATACTTAATTAGCAGAATTAACAATTCATAATCATGGACGTTAAATATGAATGTAAGAGACTGACTTCGGTCAGCTTGCGGCTTTGATAAGCCAATGGGGCTTCTTCGCGAGTTCCTGCTTGCAGGAGGATCTAAAATACATACATACATACATATATACATACATACATACATACATACATACATACATACATACATACATACATACATACATACATACATACATACATACATACATACATACATACATACATACATACATACTGAATAGCTGAAACGAGATCAACTAAGGCAACTATATACCCCTTGCTTAGTAACTTCCAAAGGCGGGTTCTGTAGTATTTCTGTTATTGTGTTCTATATATGATTCCTTCTTTCTTTCATGCTTCTGCAAAATATGATAACATCAAAAGCAAATTTTGATCCACGTATGCCCGTTTTCGTGTAATGCCAAAATGAGTATCTGTTCTGTATTGATACAAGGTCTAATAAGAGAGAAATGAAACTACAGGGTGTACGTCGTACACTGTTACTAAGTACTGCTATGACAGTATTAGTATTATAGTGCATAATAATATCTTTCTTGCATGAGGAATCGAGTGCACGTGTAAGTGATATGGTCCATACTGACTGAATTCTGTTTTAATTCCCTTCTATACAGCTCATTGAGAATCACTATTGTCAATGCTTCCTCTGCGAAGAGTGCTTTTCTCAACATTTTTCAATATTGGCCAAAACAACATCTTGTATGAACAAGTTTGTTTGTCCAGCATGTGATGAACCTAAGCTTGAGTTTTGCTCAGAGGAGGATTTTATTGGATATTTTTCGATCCTAGAACTGCTGGTAAATATCTTCTTAACATTCATCATCAGTAATAAAATATGTCAGTATTTATACTCAAAACTCAATTTGGAGATAACAATTTCTCATAAATTTACTTAACGTTGAATAGTTATGTCATTTATAAGTAAACGACGCTAAACAAAAAGAGGAATACGTTGAATTATAAAGCCTGAAGTTAATAAGAATAATTATTATAACATTGATTGATTTTTGCAGTTACAACAGCATATGCAGGAGGCAGACTATATACTCTTTCAACAGAAGCTCCTGACTTGGAACTTGATGAAAGAGGAAAATTTTCGTTGGTGTGCAAATGTAAGTATATTTTAACACATTTCACTACTTCCACTCCAACATTTCTGTCACCTCTTGTATGAAGCGTTTTTGGAGGGGTTTCATTAATGGTCTATCCAGTGGGATTCGGGAGGTAACCATTTGAAGTTTCAGCGTGATAAATATATACTTTACATTAATTTTGTGCGAGTTAGTTGTCAACACATTACATTCATGTAGTCACATATACTTGCCATTATTTATTTCAATGTGCACTGCTTGCAATTGCTTTTATTGCCAATTTCGTCAATACCATATAATTATGTCGATAAGGCATATTATATTATTAAGCAAAATATTACTCCAAGAACAATTGTCTGCCATATTGCAAGAGGTTACCATGGGAATACACAATTCGAACCTGTATTTGGTATATATCCTCTGCCACATTTACCTTCTCCTCAGTTCAGTTCACAGTTAAATTGTTACCTTAATTATAACTGTGATTATCCTTAATCTAAATACCAATATTCTCCAAGAAAATTAAAAACAAAAAAAGAGTGAAATAAACTTCTGCGAAGATATATATATAACATCTGCGGTTGAATTTTGCTGTCTCCATTGCTTTGTATTTGATGTTTTTGTACTTTGTACATTTTTTGAGATTCAAGAACCGTCGATGTTACTATGTTAGCTGGTGCAGGTGTATCATTGAAACTGATAAGATTATGATATGATGACATAAATATGAATCTCTTTCTTGCCCAGTGGAAATAATCATATCAACCAATGGTAAACAAACTCATCATAACGTTTGCTACCGTTCTAATAGGTTTGATCTTATAAATATTTGATATTTTGTCTCTTTTTTTCTCCAAAGGGATGCACTAATGGATTCATAAGTGAACGGAATGTGAAGAAAATTCAATGCACAAACTGCCTAAAATACCAGTGTTTTTATTGCAATAAGCCTGTAAGTCCCTGATGTACTCTGAAGCATTGTCTTTGAGGTGTTTGGGTTTCTTTACTTAACAAGAAAAATACGTTTCTGGAATCTGATTCAATAAAATTAATGTGTTAATTATGTTATCATCATTTGAAAAGTTGAATGTATATGATACAAGAAACGCTTTACATGTCTAATGTGGTCGATATACTGCTGTTTCAGTACCTTACCAAATGAGATCTTCAAATGGTATCTTATTGTTTTACTGTGTCAAATCGACATCTTCAATTAAGATTGTTCTGCTTTACTGAGTCAAATCGACATCTACAAGATTGTTTGTCATGGCCACGAATTTGCAACACAGCGAACAACATAACTTGTTAAGTTGTATATTTAAACGTGGTATAGAAAGTGGTGTACCTTACCTTTTTATTTTACAGTGGCTGGAACAGCATGAATACACAACGTGTGAAGAGTTTGAGCACTGGAATAAAAATAGCTACCCAGAGTTTCAAGCTCCAGGCTTAGCTGCTCTTCTGAAGGAAAATGGAATTAGTAAGTCTGTTTATGTTGTCAATTCTGCAAGATCGCAATGTGCTTATTTTTTTTATAGCGATTAGCAATAATTGTTAGTCATTGTACATTGGGACATGGAAGTGACGTTTTCGTTAATTTTTAATATAAAATATTCTTTTTTCTCCTTCAGATTGTCCACGATGTAAGATGCGTTACGAACTTGCTAAAGGGGGATGCATGCATTTCAAATGCCCTCAGTGTTTGCATGAATTTTGTTGTGGATGTAATCTGCCATTCCTAAAGTATGTAAGTATCGGATAATGGACTCAAAAAAGACTCTTAAGCCTCTTCAGCAGGCAGTCTCCCACGACTGCAGTATGACTTACTTTCATTGCTTCCACCATTCAAAGTTTATTATTTAGTATTCACCTGTTTTAAAGGATGTGTCATAATGAGCCCATCGCTTTGGTTACTGTTAGTCAATACCTACATTTTAGTATGCACAATGAGCACAACGACATTGTCTATATGATATGCAAGTACTATGTATTTTGATTATGAAGTGGGATAAAAGTAGATACTTCAATATCTTCTCACAGTTAATGTGTCTGATATTATGTGTGGTTGTGTTTGTTTTTATATGTCGCGACTCTGTTTTGTTGTTGTTATTATTCTACGTTGTCATGTTAGTTTATCTTTCATATGTATTTACAATGTTGTATTTGTTATGATCTTCTATGTAGTTGTATGTTACATATTGTTATGATGCTAATGTGTTGCTCTTCGCAGCCAAACTGTAGGAGATTTCCAGGGTGTCAGGGGAAGGGTCTTCATGCTCATCACCCCAGGGACTGTCTGTATCATCTCAGGGACCAAGATTGTGAAACTCTACAGAAACTACTCCTGGTATATCATCACTTGTTATCATTTGGCCATTTCCTGAATCCGATCCTGGTTCCTCACACGTGACTCGGAGTTACTTGATATTAGCTTATTGATACAAATGTTTTGAGTAGGTTTTCATCGTGTATTACATCTCAGCTGATGTGCTATGGTGTGTGTATGTGAGCGATGTATGTCATTAACATGTTTAACATACATTTTTACTGTAACAAGTGGATTGGAAATGTGTGTTTCCAGCCATAACGATGGAGGGGGAACGTAATGTTTTATAGAGAGCTTTTTTGGTAGGGCTTGTGATATAGGTTGGTTTTTGCTCCCAACTTGGATTTCATATTTGTATGTTTTTTGTAGGACAGGGTTCAATACCCCTTGGGCTTAGTTACCCCGAAAATGTACTGGGAAAGGCAGGTATCTTCTTAGCCACCTGTATGAGTGTATGATATTTAATAACGAAACTTTCAATAGGAGTTGAAAAACAGCTGGCTTGTACAAAGTAATATAAATTTAAACTTAAGTATTTTGTTTCGGACTTGTTACATTGACAGACCTATGGTGTAGATATTAACCGAACCGGGACAGTCAATCTACAGCAGGTCAATAAATGCCCAGTCAAGGAGCAGCGTGAGAGCCCAGATGGATTGATCGATGCAAGTTGCGGCAGACCGATAAAAGATGAAACTGGCCTCTGCGAGTAAGATATTAATTTATATTGAATTATTTTCATAATCCAAGCTAGTCAAACGCTTATATTCTCCATCGTTATATGTGATATAACTTAAAGAAAACAAATATAATTACACAGTCACGCCAATTACTTCTATTGTTCGATACAATGTGTATCCAACATCGCCAGTGGTACAAATTTGCTTTCATTAACTAAAAAATAATAACTGAGTTAACTTTAAATGATCGATGTTTGTGGTATATAGCTTACAAACACTTTAGGTGTGATCATTTTGTGATAATCACCTTCACAGGTCTCACTACAAGGAGTATCTGGTTAGCTTGATAAACCAGAATCGTATAGATCCAGCAGATATGTTGACCGTAGATGAATTGCTTGCAGCACTACGGAGAGACGGAGTAGAAGTCTCGGGGAAGAGATTGGGTGAAACGGACTACGAGTATCAGACAAGACTAAGACAGGTGAGTTCTGTAGCAGATATCACAAATGCGTTAACCACTACAACATGCTAAACACAATAAAGGAACATGATTCAGATGCATGGACTCCAACGGCATAATTTATCATTGATGTTAGTGCTATTCCTCCTACGGAAAGGTAATTTGACAAATTTTTGAAATGAATTAAGCAAGTGCATATTTTATTTGGTAATCAACTGTCCTTTACGCCAATAAAACATTTGAAAGCGTTTGAAAATTGATTATATGATACATTCAGTTCCCGAATCGATGCCAATTGATGTATTTATTATAAACCAGTTTACATCTTTCTCAACACAACCTAATATAGGGTACATTGATTCTTGATTAATAAGGACAAACCATTAAGCCAGGTTTTCCCTTTATATTGGTAAAAAGGCCTATTACAAAACATGTAATGTTTTTCTCTTTCAACAGTTAATAAAACAGAAGATACCACTCTACATTTAAAGATATCGGGTAGCGGCAACTATAAATTTCACAAGAGATCGTAAAGAACTGTACAAGGAATTCATTGCATGCAGACGTAATTGAATTCTGAGGAAACCATTCAAATTAATTGACGTTGTTTATCTTAACTTTAAAATTACCTTAATATGAACATTGAGCAGACCATCGTGAATATTCATGATGCATTTTTTTAAGCTCCGCGCAGCTATTATTTGACAAAATATAGTTTTTGCTGCTTTAACTAAGTAAACATATTAAATATTAATAGTGTATAAAATATAATTCTAATACCTTCTCTTCATGGCATGGATTACAAGCTTGGATTACATTTACTTCAAAAAATGTGTCACTATTAATATTACTCTGTAGTTAGTAAGCAACAATAATTTGTACAACTTGAAAAAGAAAAAAGTAACACTATTTAACTTTAATTCACAATTAACTTTACCTATTATTTTCAGAAATTGTACATGTTTGGAACTTAATCACTGGAATTTTAATTTGTATACTTTCCGATTTACTGAAAATCTTTTGTGAGAATTTCATATTCAACATCCTTGCTGATGGCTCGTACCTAATATCCATGTAATGAGTAAATAAACGCAAATCGGATCTGTGTAGCTTATGTATGGAATAAAGAAGCTGGAAATCCTCCTGTCAGAGGGTGAAACTATCAATAAAAAAACCAAATCAGCATGCCGCCATGGTAACAAACCCAAGACACCCAATCGAC
>JAIPMN010017638.1:0-20704 GCA_020650975.1 Apostichopus californicus
GGCTTCAACTTCCGTACAGACGTCATCCTGACATATCCCCGGAGCTTCACAAGTTCGTTGACAAGCGGTACTGCAGTTTGTATACGCCATGTTTGTTGGACACAATGTGACAACATCTGTGTGAAAACAGTGAAGTGATTGAAAACACTGAAATAAGTTTTATGGAGATGTTGATGAGCAATGGTCGTGCAAGCTTGAACATTAAATTACGAAAAGCATTTTTCCAAGAGCTTGCAAAAGCTGTCTCAGGTACAAACACTAGAGTACTTACATTCTTAATTGGAATACACTGGCCAATTTAAACAGTCTGTCTAACTATTTACATCTTAAGTTGATTTCTACCTTTAACAATAACATAATACTCACCGGTCTCTCCAGAATAATGTCCGAGGTTTACTAACTTGAAGTAGCTGAAGGCGTCACTGATTCGAAAATGATCGTAAGAAACACGAATTAGGGAACCATTTGATGTTGTCATGTCAATAACCAGTTGATACTTCTTCTGATTGGTCAAGAAAGATAGCTTCTCGTTACCGAGCCAAAATTCCCGAGATAAAAACCCAAAGCCAGTCTTGTAGCTATCCCAGTCACGACCAAAGTCGATGGACCCGTCAATACGTCGTTGAATAACCTGATGAAAAATTAGACGGATTAATTGGAAACTGTTTACAATCACATTGAAAGTAAACTTTTGATATTATAAAGGTTTACCAGTGAAAGTAGATAAGTTTGACCAAACAGGAATATGTAGCATTGAAAATTTCTCGACTATATTTTCTAATTTTAAAAACATGATGGACCAAGAGGATGATTTAACATAGGAATTTTCGAAATGAGTATTATGAAACAAAACAAAATAGGTTTACATAGGAATAGGCTAAAGAAGTATTATGAAACAAAATAAAAAATGTTTAGTCATGTACGGTTACAATTTCTGTTTCTAATTCCAGAGTACTACTCGAGGGTCATTAATTGACAATACACACCCGCATAAATAGATACATAGTTATGAAGTATGAGGTCACTGTTTCTCCGGACATTGTACATTAAACATAAATGTTAACATATTGAGTGTAACATGGGATGGAAGCAGTGCTAATCAAAGATACACCTACCGTCCATCCACCAGATATATCTGTACTATCACAGTAAACCTCAAAAGGTTCTAAATAGCCATCTGGTTTGATCATGAAGACACCGGTAGAGTTATGAGATGAACATTGCTCCTGGACTTCCTTGCAATCTCTCGGGTAACTCGATTGTTGATAGAAGAAAAATGCTGAAGAGCCTTGTTTAAGAGGGAATAAATACCATATTTTACTGTTATCATACACTTAATAAAAATAATAATAATACCACATATCAAACTATTGTGATCAATGTCTTCAATATTAGTTGACTTACTTCCAAGAAGCAATTAAAACACAAATATGGTGACTTTTGAAAAAAATATCTATTTACACTACTGGCATGAGAAACATGAGCTCTGCGTGGCTGAAACATTTCCAAATAAGTAGTTATGAAGGTTTTTTTAATATACAATGGAGTGAGAGAATAAGGAGTTTTTAAAACTCTGACGCTCAAAGGCTGTATTTTGTAACTATTTGGCATTCTCTAAAAAACTTGTACCAATCACATATGGTTAAAGAATCTTAGTAAGAGCTAACTCCTAATACAAACATTTCGTTTTTCCTAGCTATGTTTTAAATGCTTTAACATTATGCCAAAAGATTGGTGTCAGTGTAATCCTTTGTTTCATTCGAAAAGGTAATACCTAAGTTTTGCTTGTAGTAGAAATATAACTCATGGTTTCCTCACTAATTCTACAATAAGCATGGGAAATAATGAATGAAACAAAGTCTACATGTTATTATAATAAATTTCAATGGTAAGGAGTTTAGACATAAATCACTCACTTGGCACATTTTCACTGTTAGCGGCATCACTTGTTCCAGCTTCCGCAGTCTACCAAACAAAAATACAATACAATAATCCAAACAAGCGATATTTCTAACGGCATCAACCCTCAGGAATTGGACGCCATGTAATTTTAAGAGCAAAGAAACCCTTGTTATAATGTAAAAAGATCAGTTTTATCAAATTAAAAGGAATGATTCTTCAACATAAAATAGATAGGAAATCGGACAAATGTCATGTTATCGCCTGGTTTGTCAATATGAGTTCACTTAAAATAAGGATAGAAAGAAGGGAAATGATTGTTAACTTATAATTTTAAAGTTAAAATAGCTCAGAATAAAACTTCCATAGAAACTTATATTTACTCAAATTAAGCCAACTATATATATATATGCGGCGAATACTATTATATGCTCATTTCTAGATATAATGCAATTGTGTGCTGTGTGTTATTTTCGGTATCATTGTCTAACAATTGATTAACAAGACTACACTAAACATATATCAAACCGTGTATCCACTTTGCATCTGACGATTCAACTTCCCTGTAAAAACAAATATCCTCTACACTGTAATAATAATTTAACGGATTTAAATAAGCACACATGCCAAAACCTGACCCTTCCTGTTTGGCAAAGTTGACGAAGCTGAAGCTGCAAGTCTTCATTGTAGTTTCATACGAACTGTTTACTATAACACACTCGGTTTCATGAAGCAACCTGTCAAATTATTAGTTCGGATGTGTTGGTAAAACAAATATTATCAATATCCAAACGTTCATATCATAGTAAAGTTCTTGGCTATACGTGTGTACTTGTTTTATGTATAAAGCATTTAGTAAACTAGACAGTCAACATAAATTGGTACACTGTTTGGTTTGAGTTATATAAATGGATAACGAAATGATATCTATGACTTAATCTACCCTCCCCCCCCCCTCCTCAAAATAATAACAATAATGTACGGCGATTTGATGGATCGAGTATACTAGGTATATTGTATAAGCAACTGAATATTATAACTGTAGTTTAAATCAATCGGTGTCTTACCGTATCTTTCAGTTTATATTTAGAGATATAGAATTTGACAACATCAATTCGGAGAGACAGGCATAGACATTGCCGGATACAAAATATTTACCAAGATATTTATAGCTCATCGAGAAAGAACAATCTAAGTTCTAAACGTGATGAAACATTTCGTTTGAACCATATACGGAAACATTTATTCAATTGTAAGATATTTTGCCTAAATTTTGCTCTAGACATATGAAACGAAGGATCTTGGCAATTTAAAGTTCCATATATCAATTCTAGTTTTTGCTGCCACTTAATCCTAAATTAGTAATATATCCTTTGGAGCTAGTTAGCACCATCAACAAATTTAGTGAAAAAGTGATTATTCTTATAATTTAACATTAACTGACATAGTTTGCCTTAACTCACCAGAATGTAACTACTATAAATATTGTATATTGTTTACCGTTAAATATCATCATGGAGAATGAGGTGAATTTTGGTTCGATCTACGACTGTACACTATATCTTTAAGCACGTAATCGTTCACACTATAATTGAAATTTCTTCAGATTTTTTATTTATTACTGAGTTGTCTGGTGACACATTTAAAAGAATTTATATAATATACGCCGCATTCTTCTTTTCTCCTGAAGGACAGTCTATCTTTTAAGTAGTGTTTAAAATCATGCTAGTTTAGAATGATCAGCACAAAATACAAAGGTTGAGTTGTAAAAATGTTACCATTTCACACTTCTCTAGATGAAATTGCACATTAAGACTTATTAAATTAACAGTTACTATTAACTGTTAATTTATTCAGCAGCTTACTCGATGCAAGAAGACAAAATTATTGTGTTATTTAGAGGAGAATGACATACTGACCCCAGTACTAACTATTAAATATTTGGTATGTAAACACAATCTACGAAACGTTTCACTACAAAAGTGAAGATTTTTTCTTTTGAAAATCAAGCAAAATATGTATTGCAATTTTTGGTGATATATTTTCCACACGTCGTTCCTAATTTTATTTTAATGTCTTGGTTTACCAATGGTAATGTGATTTTCGTTTATCACTAGGATGTACTATAACATTATTATGCAGCACAGATGATTTATAAAAAAAACTTTACCTAAACATTTTATGGCCAATAAATGAAACAATCCTTGAGAAGTAAATGGTTCATTTGGATATCAAATTTGCAGGTACTTTTTTCTATAAATTCAAGGTTTGAAAATAAAAATTGTTTAGTCGACCGATACCGTGCGAAATGACAAAATCATTAATGTAAGGGGGAAAAAGTTTATTTTAAGGTATTCTAAATTGATGACGTTGTTTATGAAGCAGATGTCACAGCTCTCTACTGACTCACAAGAAATTGGCATGAAAATATATGTTTAAGATAGCGTGTTAGCAGTTAAAGTGCATAGATTGACATGGATCTGGGCAGAACGATGAAAAGCTTTGACAAATAACTATTTCCGAAAAGTTCGATTCAACTTTATTCAATAATACTTTGAAGACAATATGAATATTTGCAATTGATTTTACCCTAGTGACACTACAGCGTGTGGAGTAACATTAAATATAATTTTTTTCCACCGAGCAATTAACTGTGTAACAAAATGATGGTTATTTCAAAACTTATGTTTAAAACAGTAATATATCCTTAGTCAGTACAGGGTCGTCTACTGAACGTAGTTCTGATTACATAAATAAAACGAGCTTAATGCAGTGCGCTTGTTTTACAAGGGATTACTTTGTTCTCCAAAGACGAATTCTACTTGAAAAGTACGATCTTGTTAACTTAGTATATACAATCTGCTTTAATGAAATCTCACTGTTTATTCAATATGAAAAAAAAGTTCCAAATAACACCTTTGGGCATATAATATTATCTTGTGTCACTACCACTAGTCACTTTTCTCGATCTTCGAGGTTGTTATTTTGAGAAAATGAAAAGTTCAATATAATTGTTGGGTTTTTAATTATATATGATTGCCGATGACAATAGTTTAAAAGAATGTTTATTTGCTGGCCCAATTTTAATAGTATACCTTAAAATGCTAAATGTTAGAAACATATGTTTTTAGGCAATATAGGTAATATCTGATGTAAATATATATCATATATTTTATATTTTAAAATTATTCGATAAGATATTAGATCCTATCCGATGTGAATATATCTGATATCTGATTTGAAAGTTTTAAGGTTATTCGTTCAACTAGATCAACTGCGTTTAATTCGAGCTTTTCGGACAAATCTCATTTGATGCGCTGATATCTTTTTTTGAGAAGAGTTATTTGTGTGTTAAGTGTATTAAACTATTGAGAAATTTTTTTTGATTACCTAAATAATGAAACAGTGACTCTGGACAGAGTGCGGTTCTGTATATTAATATATTTATAGCTTTAATAAAGACAAAACTATCCACATTTATATTATTTGAGCATATGTACCTAAACGTAACCAAACTTTTTTTTCTTTCAAAAATAAGTTGCTTCAAACTTTGGAAAAAATACATATTGAAACCTCAAAAGCCCGGTACTAATCTTAGCAATCGTTAAAACTGTGATTAAACAACTCAATTGTGAATTTTTAATTTCATTCGTATTAAAATAAAATAAAATCCTAATATAAAGTTATGAATCAGTAAAAGTTTTGAAAACGTTCAGTTCAAGTTTATGTTGTGATTTTTTTAATCTCAATTTTGTGATTCAATCGAGAAAAAAATGCTTTTTGTTAACTTTGACAATGGAAATAAATTGCATTCAGATTAGTTGTGCATTTAAATATGGAAACTAAATCTGGAGAATGAATACAACCTCTGGGTTTCAAAGTTCCAAATATTTTCAAATTAAATTATTTTCTGTGCTCAGTCATGTTGAACGCTGCACTAAATTGTTAGATATTTGATATACATTCCAACTGTTACAGCACACGCCAGTTGTTGTTAGCAATATTTAAATAAACTTAATAAATTTGATTTAATTTCATTAGCTGTCAATGTGTATTGATAAGCTTTGTACTAAGGGAATAATGATTAGTGAGTTTTTATGGTTATGAAGATGTCAGATATTTGCACACCATATGATAATTTCTAACAAAAAAAAGTTTAATTTAATTCAGTGTGAATTATTGTTAGACCCTTTTAAGAATGTTTTACTTGAATAGTTATTATTCAAACTTTCTCTAAATTTATTGCTTATTTCAGTATTACAAGAAGTGACAACTAGCAACTAAAAAGTATTAACAGTCTGTCAGTAGAATAAAATAAACTGCACTGTCTTGATGAGAATTAGTATCTAACATTTTCAATGAAACATGATGGAAACGTCAAAGAATATATCAAATTTTATACACTTACCGTTCTACTTGAATCGAGGAAGCCGGCTGTTCAAAGGAAAAATGAAACTCGAAGTAACGAATAAAATTTATAACAGTACATCTTGATGATGGTGTCTCGTCTTCTACAGAGACCTGCTGTTGTCTGAATTACAAGTTGGCAATGACTTTCACCTACTAACGGGTAGCTACAGAAACTGCCTCGGGGAATTTACAATGTACAGTAAAACATTGTTTCCATCTTCGGTACTACTAATTATTAACTAAATTGATTGGTTAGTTTCATCACGTGATAAATACCTCCATCAAATGGGAGACTTCCATTAAAACTGCACTTAACAGTGTCCGTAGATAACAGAACAAGGAAGTCTCAAAGCGTGGACACGGATTTGGACGTGATACAAAAAAAATGAAGATAAAATCATAAAAAAAATCACAATAACGCTAATGAATCGTCCTTGTATTGAATACTACGGTATCTTTATTAAACTATTTAGGAACCAATCATGTTATCGATTTTATTCTCTATGAATCGAAATGATCTTTAATTGAAGTCAATGGGACAAATTATAATCTGCGCCGGTTGTGGTGTCTTTTCTATTGGATACAGTCTACCATGTCTTAAATACTTGGGTGCAGAAGAGGGTTGACTCTGTTTCCCTTGTCTTGGCTGAAGGTTTTAAATCAGGGGGGGGGGGGGGCAGTGGATACGTAAGAATAACGGAATTCATTTATAGCGTAAATTAAATGAGGAACAGCGCCCATATAACTCTGAGGCTATATAATGAGCCAGCAGATAATGAAAGCCCACAGAATTTCCTAATCTCCTTTCCAGTATAATATTTTTCACATTTTATAGTATGCTTCATTATCACGTACAAGAAATATAACACTACCTGTAAATGATATCGTGCGTTCAGTTTGGTTAGCAATGCCACTCATGATAGTTTTAATTGTTCTTGAAATAATTATATATTTCATAGGAGTTTTGAAGCATTTATATATGGTGCTAAACCTGGGTCCTAAGCTGCTAGTCATGTTGTTGTTATAATTAACTATGTTAATCAATATACCTCAAGTTTTAGTTTACTAGTTATGTACATATGTTCACAAAATGCTTAATTTGTGGTTAAGTTTACTTACGCCAAGTACAGGGCCGTAACCTACATGGGGGGGGGGGCAGCTTCCTACTTCCACTTCCACTTCCTAGATGGAAGTAGGCCCATGATTATGTGAACGCCTGGACTATTTACTTATTACGTCTTTGTGTTTCTTAAAGGCTTATCAGTTATATTGTTAGGCTCTTTATCAGTGCCCCGTTGATTTAACTAAAAATATTGAGGCTCAGTCAGTTACACGGCCGATCCACTCAGCTCACTTGCCCCACCCCACCCCACCCTTCTAGTTGGTTCCTCTTTGGTGTGTAAAACAAACATTAGAGCTTATAGAGTAACGTAAAGACCTTTTTCTCCCATACGAAGTGATTTTCTCCCGCATAGCATTTTTTTGGGGAAGGGTAAATTTCTAGCACATGAGATCTCACAATTAAGAATGTTCATATGCAACTTACAAGGCTCGCAATGTACCATTTCGGCAATCTGGGGAGGGCATTTTTTCCAAACAAAATCTTGCTGAGCTACGCTCCAACCGATGCTGGCGCTACGTTTCAATGGTGTCATAATTGTACAGTTTGGTAGGTGGCCCACCCACTAACAATTTCGTAAAAGGCCCTTGTATATACCCACATCAAAAGCAGCAATATGTAACATTTAGACGATACATAATTGTTTTCGATATCACTCAACTACCCCTAGAGATTCTAGTTGACTTGGGACCTGAAGTATCCTTATTTTATATTTCCGATAAAGTGAATGTGCCCAGATACTCAATGGTATTTTGTTATTGTACTTATGATACCTTCAGTGTGCATGTGGTAGACATCTGTATAACAAGATTATTTTATTTGTGTGCAAAATTTGAGAATTTTTCCGTTTGGGTTCAGGATTCGATTTTATCAATCATGATAAAGGCCCTTAGTAACACCCGGATATTAAATAGATCTTTCTTACGTTATGTCTAATCACTTGCCAGGCCTGACTTTTGGTAAAAATGCAGTAACCAAACATAAACAAACTGGAAGACTTAGGCTCCCGGCGGACTTTCCCCTGGAACCCGTCAGGGGCCCTAAGACGGGCCCTTTGATCCCACCCGAAAAAAGATTTTTCGCCAGGGCGCTCGCTACGAGCAGACTCCTTCAGTTTTATCCTTGTTCAGTCTTTTCTGTACCACCCCCTCACTTTTCAATTGGCATTGACGCCCCTGTCTTTACTCGTTACAAAACATTACCGCATGAACGGATTGGTTGACTTTAAAGCAAAAATGAAAATGATTGCTTCCCATATTATGTGACATCGGATCTCGTAGCGAGAAAAGCAAAACTTATCAGAGAAAATAGTCTGTCATTAATTCAATTATGGTAATTTAAAACATACGCAACGGTGATTTCAAGTGATAAATGTTAATTAAGAGCTAATTGCAGTGAGAATATGTCGACTATGGTTGTCTAAATTTCGACAAGCAACTGATTTATATTTGATCGTCGAAATTAATTCAGCTAAAAATTCCTTGCTGTATAAGACTAGCAATAAGTTCACGGTCTTGTATTAAATTTCGCTTTTACTTTTTAGAATTAAACTTCAGGAATTGAAGGCTGTGGTCAGCTGATTCACACAGAGATTACAGTAACTACTGTAAATCTTAAAGTTTTGTACCACAGTGAATACTGGATCGTGCTGATACATCGGTAACATGTGCTAGTCGAATTACAGTAATAACTGAGGATATGTGTAATCCTAACAAATGCCAACAACTGGATTTGTTTATATTACACATTTTATATTACACACGTTTATATTACACATTTCCTCAGTTTTTACTGTAATCATAATAGCACATGCTACCGATTTATAGCACGATCCAGTTTTTACCTAGTCACAAAACTTCACGATTTACAGTAGTAACTGTGTTATGTGTGTATCGTGTGCTGTGGTACAAGAGTTTAGACAAGCAGTTAAGGAAAACTGTCAGTTCAGAACGTAGGTGAGGTGTGACAATCGTGTTTAATCAATAAACCCAAATTATTTTTATAATACTCCTTTTTTTCAAACGTAGCTGTGATTTCTTCGGTGCTGTGATACACACAATTAGTGACCAATAAATTCCTAGGATATTTCATTGTCCTGCTGATTCCCCGTGTGCTATGATATATTGCCTTCTTCTTTATCATTAAAGAAAAGACACGATTACATTGAATTCAAACAACATATGAAGCAGCGCAAAAAAATACTTCTTAAATTAAATATTATAATACAGCAAAACGCTCTGTGCTATCGTAACCTTGTTAAGGTAGTACGGTTTTTGTAACCGTGTTTCATATGTAACCCACTGCAGTCTATTTAAAACCGCTAACCTATGAGAGTTAAATCATGCACTATTTCATGTTTTATCAATGTTATTCAATATAAGGTTGTGCCCTCAGTATTTGTTTATGTATATTTTATAATAGCGTTTAATAATGAAGCGCAATGCTGCCACGAAAACAAACATCTTTATGTAATTTCAAAAAAGTGTTTTACGTAATTTCGAATTGTTTTGTCATCATTTTAAAAATGTTGTGGCAGCAATATGCTTCTCTAACTTACGTTCACTGCTTGTATGAATGTTTTAATGTGATTTTACTCGTGAGTTATAACGGCGTGTGTTATAAAACCTCTGCAGCCACTTCAGAACTGGTCAGTTCTAATAACTAATAGATATGTCTTCCGTAGGAGTTATACTACATTGACTGCTGTTACTTATGCAATTCTTTGATGCGTCTCTGAGACTCTGCCCTTTAGATTAAAGCGTTATACAGGTGACCAAAAATAAAGAACCAACCCTTGTTATTGTTTATCACGTTTATTATTTGAGTTTTATATTTTACTTGCTTTAAGAAGTAAGAAAATTGCCCAAAAAAAAAAAACACGCAAAGTAATCATATAATAAGTGAAAGATGTAATATCCAATGAGATTCATTTCAACTTAATTGGAATAGTCACATTAATTATGTTTCTGCTAAAGCCCGTAAACTTTTTGGGTTCCTTCGTTCTGTTTCTGCTGGTCTGAGCAGCATGGTTCGCCTTATGTTTTTTAAATCCTTGGTTTTCCCTGTTTTAGATTATGGTTTACCTGCCTGGGGACCCCAGAATCTGACTCATGAAGGTAGACTGTAGGGGGCCAGAGGAGTGTCCTCTGGGTATTCGTCCGGTCACGTATCGTTATACACTTCTCTTGGTTCTTTTTGTTACAAAGTGCCCTTTTGGTAAATTATCTTGTCCTGCTATTGTAAACATCACTGTAAATTCCCGCCACACTGAGCATTTACTATTTAATCATGCTTTTGCAAGAACAAATGTTAAGAAAATGAATTTTTTTAACCAATTTACTTCCCCCTGAGACCAGGAATTTGCTCTTGTGTGGTTCCTACCATATCATTTATGTGCAATATTAAGGAACATTTCTTAGCTTTATCACATGTGTAATTTGTCAATTTTAATTCTTATAATTCTGATGGCTTTATTTGTGAATATTATATATTTATTTTAGTTCCAAGTCGCTTATTGTAGGGGTGTACAGGCCTCCGGGCTACATGAATTTGTTTCCTTTTGTACATCCTGATCCGCTTTGTGTTTTCATACTTTGTTGTTTGTGTACTGTTCTTGTGATTGGATCAAATATATAATGAAATGAAAATTAGTATCCAACAAATACACATATTTTTCATCAAAGCATAAAGTTAAATGTAATGATCGGACGTTTTATACTTTGTGGCTACTTCTACAACCTTTGTGGTAGTGCTGTCCCTTACTCAGTTTTAACTTGACGAGTCTTCATTTCAGTATATTTGATTTTATAATTCGATCCTGGGATATAATAACAATAGATGCTAGAATGACTTTCTAAACTGACGTGGTAGTGGTTAGAATAGTAACAGTTCTCGTACCACCATGAAAGCTAAACGCACAGTTATTACTATAAACACCGTTGTTCCTTTGTTTGGTACTGAACTCGTGATTTCGGTAATAACGCAAGAAATAACCATCTCCGTTGCTTCTTTTTTCTGTGGAATGGAATGAAACATAGCACGTGATGTAAGGATACATATAAGTTAATCGGTGCAACGTACTTACGGTTGTGTGTATACCAGCTGACGAAGGAATTCAAAGGGAGAGAGAGGGGCGGGAGTATGGCTTACTTTCTCACAATAATAAAGCTGAATACTTTTTTGGATTTGCAGAATTTCTATATTTTACTTATTCTTATTCACCATTTCTGGTATTGATCTTCAGTCTGGTGGTATTTGCATTCCTGAACTGGTATCAATATCTATAAAATAATAATTACTACTAAGAATTGAGCTTACAAACATTCCAATTATTATATTTACCGTACTTTTACTTGCATCGTTATTAATACAGTTTCAGAAGCATGTAGCATAAAGCTATGAAATCATTACCACAGTTGTTCATAGTTTTTGTTATATTGGTCAACATACGACATTGGTAAGAAATTATCAGCTTTTTAAATGGTAACAGAATGCCAATTGTTAAACTGTTGAACGCATCAAATGCATGCCGGGAAGGTTTTTTTTCTCTTAGCTTTATAGAATTTTATAAATATAAATTCAATTAACCGTTTGATACGATTACAGTTAAATACAATATGGCGTTACTGTGCATTGGGAATATACATGCAATAGCGCAAATCCCTACTGTTGAGCATTTATTGGTGGTTTGGATGATTTTTACTACCAATTTATCCGCTGGACAAAAGGTCAAGAGAGTCACAAACGTGTTATTTTTACTAATGTGTCAGTAATTTATTAATATAACAATTTGTTTGTTCGGATTTTTTTAATTCTCGTTTGTCGGTGTTTAGGAAATCACCTCTTGGTATATTTTCCTGCGAATTATAATAAAGCAGTTTTCACTACCCATGTATTTCCTTTCAATGCTATTATGAAACATTGTTTACTGTTAATATATGAAAAAAGGTTCAAAACCATTTCATTATTTTATTTTATTTTTATTTAAATCAAATCATTATAGTAAACCAACCTTTCCTCTAGGTATATCAATTAATAGAGAGGAGATATTGTTAATTTAGTTTCAATCCATGAATTTGGTTAATAACTTTAGAAATAACAGTTCTCTTTCTTGCTGGGATCCACATATGACCGGGTTACTGTTATTCACGAACATAATTGTTAATCTAACTTGTTATTATTTTGTCTTTCTATTTTATTTTGCTGACATTGTAAGTTATAAATGCTAAAAAAATAATACTGCTTAGAATTTTATATATCAAACAGCTTGCTTTATAAATCTCTCGATATCTCGATAAGCTCAGTGCGAGATATGCATATCATATATATTTGTTAGATGTTTAAATCCGATAGTGTAGCCAAGCCTAAAGTTACTTAAGGAAAGAAAATATTTTTGCAACGCAGAAGCAGCTAAATCATTTATATGTAGTATGGTATCCACCTACTGCTCCACTGTAAGTCCCAAGTCACGACAGGCGGTAGTTTGTCACTCTCATCATTGCTGAGAATTCTTTATATTATTTTTAACACGTGCCTTTTATTTGTTAAGGTCACTTGTTTCAGTGTCGTGGTTGTGTGTGTGTTTCTCTCCTTTACACTTCAGTTTAATCGTTCTATTTGAACAATGATAAATCACTATAACCGATAAAAAAAAACACACCCAACTGGTCTCATTCGATAAAACTCGGCGTTCGAAAAGGACAAGCCGATGACATCATCTTAAAGCTTCAATTGAATTTGTCACACTTAGGCAGTCACGCGAGACGAGTTGTGGTCGGTTGCAGTCGGTTTAAGACATTCACCTACACAATACATTTTACAGTAACTTAGAAATGAGTGATGAAACTTGTATCGGGAATCAAGTGAAGGATCGAAAGGAGCATGGCAATTTTTAAGACAATTGATAGATACCCTTAGTATTTATTGAAATGGCAAGCAAGAAGGAATTTGTCAAATATTTGAAAGGACACTTAAAATTGTTTTCTTTCAATGTGAGAGACATTGAAGGCCAATTTGGGGGTTGGGAGGGATAACTGGGAAAGGGGAGCAATTGGAACATTTTGAAAGTACAAAAAAATACGTTTATAAAGTTCAAAGTCCCCGGAAGTAGTTGGAATTTGAGATATCTCTTGTATTCTCTTAGCGACTTTAAGAACAAAACCACATATCAGAAAGATGAATTTTAATTTCTGTGGGAGGTATTCTAAGCCCGTAAGCTCCCGTGCTCTCAAACATCTCTCTTGTAGCTGTTTAACGTAAGCACAGAAAAACATGTTAGAGGTTCCAATTTCTTTGAGCCTATAGGTAACCAGGGAGCGAAGCCCATGAAGTTAAAGCGTTTTGTTAGCCTACTACTACCCAAACAAATACATTTTTGGACGTCAAGGAGAATGTTTCGGTTTCTTTTAACGCAGCGACCGAGCGGGAGGTGTGAGGGGGTGGGGAGGGGACTGGGGTAACATGTTGATTTGAGGGGAGTCCCACCTCCCTTGGCGCCGCCACTGATGAGACAAAACAGGTATACAGAAATAATGGGAAATAGATTCATAAAACGGCGTTCGTAAACCGTCCCTTCTAGAGTTATACGTTATCTGTAGATTCCCAGAAGCTGTTTTCTGGCGCAAATTTCATAACACCACATCTGCTGGACCGACCACCATGCATGTGGCGTGGGGGTTCTCCCGAAGGAAGCAAATGAAACCTAACATACGTCAAGTGGTGCATTCCGAGTTATATTTTGACTTTAAATTATGCCTATAATTAGGTCTATTCACTACCACTCATTCTGAAAGTTTGTCTGAGTTTGGAAGAGGTGCGGGAGGGGGTTGGTACAATACGAACAACATACTGGGTCCGAGCCTGAAGGGGGGCATAACTAAGAAGGTGTGTTTTGTTTCCATTAAGGAAACCTTGTTGTATATCAGGGTAGATGTCTCATTTTGCTTTAACCTGTATTACAATTAAAAGAAGCCTATTCGACAGCTAATAGGTGGCGCGCTCCTTGAATTCCATTTTGTATCCTATCTGTAAAAACAATTAGCTTATCCTATCTATATAATATTCATAGGCGTAGGAGGCGGGGGGGGGGGCTGGGGGGCTGCAGCCCCCCCAACCAAAATTTTTGGTGAAAATTCGGGCATTATGCGGAGAATTTTTCGGGCACCTACTGAAAGAAGAAAAATTTGCAGTGTGTTTTTCAATTTTTTTGGTGAAAATTCGGGCAATATGCTGAGAATTTTTCGGGCACCTACTGAGAAAAGAATAATTTGCAATGTGTTTTTCAATTTTTTTTGGTGAAAATTCGGGCAATATGCTGAGAATTTTTCGGGCACTTACTGAAAGCAGAATAATTTGCAATGTGTTTTTCAATTTTTTTTGGTGAAAATTCGGGCAATATGCTGAGAATTTTTCGGGCACCTACTAAAAGAAGAATAATTTGCAATCAGTGTTTTCAATGGTTAAACTGATATTATTATTTTCGTTAATATTGTAAAGACTTGCCCAATAATTATAACCAATATGGAAGGGTAATAAGACGGAAAATATAACCCAAATTTTTCGCGCGCTCCGCGCGCATTCAATGTTTTAATGTGCATATCATATAGGCATTTATCGGTTATTTGCATGTGGTGTAATAACCGATGAATACCTCTATAAGATACTGAGCGCGCGGAGCGCGCGAAAAATTTGGGTAATATTTTTCGGGCAAGTCGTTACAGCCCCCCCAAATCAAATTGGGCTCCTACGCCTATGATAATATTCATTTCCTTATCTTTTGTGGACGTCCCTGTTTTTTTCTTCTAAAAAAGTATGTGAAGTGGGGTGGGGGGGGGGCACTTGCACCTCTGGCTGAGCCACTGTGTATTATAATTTTTTCCAATTCCATTTAATCTATTTCATTGGAATATTGCACAACTCGTATCAAACTCCTTTTTATTTCATTATAGTCAATCGTACGTTTAAGGGGGAAATATATTATATACGTTAAATAACTTGGAAAAAATGCGAGTAGAGCCTTTGAAATATGGACAAGTAGTTCTTTTTTATTTTCAAATAAAAAAAAAACATTCAATTGTTCTTAAAATGAATCTCTAAAGTATTTTGTTGTTGTTGATCATCGATGTAACAGTTTCCTTCTTTCATCTGCTTCAGTCTCTAGATAGGGCGAATCTTCATCTCTGTAAATTTGATATTATAATAACTTCCGGGGAGATTATACCAATAAAGGTTATAATACCCGTAGATACAGTTCAGGTTAGAATAATAGCAACTCTTGTACCACCAGGCACCAACATAATAAACAGCACAGTTATAAGAACTATAAGCGTCATTGTCTCGGTCCTTTGTTGTAAACTGCTGGTTCCGGTGATAACTTAGAGCATCTCCTGGTAGAAATAATCAAATACAAAACACACCGTCAATACCAATCATCAATATAACTGTTGTACGTCTGATACATGCTAAACCTTGTTTAATTCATTTGCTGTAATTACATCGCACTAACATATACTCAGATTGGTTGATTAATTATTTTAACTTCAATTCTAATATGCAAACTTATAAATCTAGTTTTAGGGTAAACAAGATCTTGCAGTGCATTTTCTTTGGTTAATATATATATTATTGGGGTTGTTGTGTTATTGACGATACATATACCGTATAAGTTGTTGATAAATATTTTATTGTAGTCAGATGTACACATATGACCAAAATTCTCTGTTTTATTGCACATCATACTAGATCATTACATTCGAGTGATTATCTCTAAGAGGCACTTTATTATCGTGGATCACCATGTAGCCGCTACACATACATATAGCTGATCACCAATGCGAAAATCGTCATTTTGTATATACCTACTTAATAAACTATGTACAGAATGCTTATATTTGTTTCCAGAGTAAGATTCACTTGTTGTGTTTTTGCTCTATTAAATAATCACAATAGTTTTGGTGTCTTCATTCGTTCGTGGTTTGTTATTGAACACCAATGTATAAGAGGTTTAATTACATGTATGCATTGTGATGAAATAAATTCACATAATTGTTGCATGTGTATTGTTAGCGTTATTGGAATTGTCAATACTGCATGTTTCATTATCTACTTATATTATTGGCTTGGGTAGAAAAAAAAAGTTTCGCGCAATAGATGTAACCGTTCAAAGCTCCCTCTCCCACTCCCAGAATTTGTCTCAGAGAAATTAACAAATGTAAGGATATGTAGATCGTTTCTAAATGTTCTGAGCATGTCAGTCAGTTATTTTCTACTTTTAAAGACAACTAAAACTCGTCTGTAGATAGATAACTTGGATACTATGAATTTTAACCTCAAATTTGTGTATTGGTTTTTTGGACTCACTTTAATCTTTTTCTAATAGGTGATACAGACAGCATTTTCTTCCTGCCTGTATTTATCAGTTAGTCGTTGATTCTAACTAATGGTTCAACGATGCTTATAATAAGTTTCCAGCCAGTGCAATTTTGAAGGTATTAAACAATGTTGACAGGGTTGTGGAGCTGGTAAACTTTAACAGACAACTGTAGGTAGTTTCTTATTTTTATGCAATTTTCCATTCTCATGCTATTAATTACAAATATAATATATCTTTCATCTGCTTGGCCTTCTTACCTTGTTTTCTACTTCTTTATCCTTAAGATGATGTCAATATATACTATAATTAACTGAAGTAATTATATATTTCTAAAAAGAGTAGTATCGATGAAACGATAACCTGGTTGTGTCTCATTATATAGTTATGCTGAAATAACATATTTAATATTAAAGGAGATGTGTAGGCTACAAACCTGCTGTTCCACTGTAGGTCCCAACACCGGATAACCGATAGTTGTCGCTTTCGTCGTTTGTCCTAAAAAAGTCAAACTTGGCGTAGTATGGAGCTCCGTATCTATTCACTAAGTCGATTCTGATTTCATATCTCTTTTGGTTGGTCAAGTAATAAAGTTTATCATTTCCGAGCCAAAAATTAATACTTAAATTTCCAAATCCTTGCTTGTAGCTGTCCCATCCAAGGTAGAAGTCCTCACTCCCATCGACACGTCGTTGGAACACCTTAAAGATTTCAAAATGAAAAACAGTAGTTAATAACACAAACATGAATAATATTAGTGGCCTCCCGGGTGTGAAATCTGAAACATCAAATTCTCAAAATGAACTACCTTTTAAGGTAATTTGATACGTAAAAAAAAGCAACCTGGCAATATAATAAGTGAAAAAACTTTCAACCTAGCAATGTAATGAGTTAAAAAGTAGAATAAACAAAACTTTCCCAATCATGGAGGTAAAGAATACAAATTATGATATTCGCAAGATGCATAAATGTCAATAGACTGTGGTACAATGTCAAATATTCTTATATATAAAAACGAATATCTTTAAAAACAATGACAACGAAAATATCGAAAAATCCGACATAGGACATAGATCTGTGAAAAGAATAGTTACGATTAAAGTATATCTTACATTAGAGAATAATGCATTCCAGTGGAAGATCTACTAATGAACTATATAGTTCATAATGTAATCTCCGTGCCTATCGTAGGCTAAAACACTTACGGTCCATCCTCCTCCGTCAGTCATGTTACAGTAGACCTCAAATGCTGAACCTGTCCATCCGGTCGGTTTTATTATGTAGATACCGTTATTTCTAGAACCATCGTCATAAATTTCCTGACAATCTTTTGCTGGTGTTAATGAAGTGCAAGTTTCACCGTCTCCTCCGTATCCATCATCACAATAACATTGTCTTATGTTATTTCTTTCTTCACAGTTCGCGTTAGGGCTGCATACGTAACCTTCATCCCAGATGATCTCACCGTTAGTACAAACACCCTTTCTTGTACATCCAGCATTCACGAAAAATTCACCTTCCTGTCAGAAAAACGTATGTTATAGTTTAACAGGTGTTAATGTCACAATATGCAGTAATCTCTTTCTCCAGTCCAGCAAATATTTAAATTGAGTTTAATGATATATATGACAAAGTAGTAACGTACAATGTCTACATTAAAGTAAA
The DNA here is from genome assembly GCA_020650975.1 of Apostichopus californicus. NCBI lineage: Eukaryota > Metazoa > Echinodermata > Holothuroidea > Aspidochirotida > Stichopodidae > Apostichopus > Apostichopus californicus. The sequence continues at coordinate 18,462 of JAIPMN010017638.1, forward strand.
GGGTCGATTTACTTTTCTGAAATGGACGACTCCTGTACTTACTGCTACGATCGTCTGTGCTTCTGATACGTAACATCCACATTGTTCACGAGGTACACAGTCAGATCCCTTCATGAAGAATCCATCGGGACAAAAACAGACTTCACCATCAGCACATACCTCATCCTGGCAGATTCCTGGAGCTTCACAAGTTCGTTGACACGCGGTACTGCAGTTATCAAAGTCCATATTGCTGGGACAGAATGTTATAGCATCTGTAAGATAAAAATTATTTTGAATTATTATTACATTAATGTTACTAGGAATGTATATAATCTAATGAAGTGAATAAGTGTTTAATAAGTAAAGTTCAGATGTATTTTTGTATTTAAACGATGGTTGACCATAGATGGATGTACCAAATGGGCCAGAGAGGTTTGTCAGTGATATTCCCCAGATGATCCTGCATATATGTCATCTTATGTAATGTTTGTCGACGTCACAAAACAATACATCTTCACATATATATAAGCCTTTAAGATATGTGGATATGATATTGCTTTGTTATCTAATTTATTAGTGATAACTCACCAGTATTTTCTCCAGAATAATTGCCGAGGTTTACCAGCTTGAAGTGACTGAAGGCGTCACTTATACGGAAATGATCGTAAGAAACCCGGATTAAAGTACCGCTTGATGTGGTTATCTCAATCACCAGTTGGTATTTCTTCTGGTTGGTCAAGAAAGACAACTTGTCGTTGCCGAGCCAGAATTCATGAGAGAGAAACCCGAAGCCAGACTTGTAGCTGTCCCAGTCGCGTATGAAATCGATGGACCCGTCGGTGCGCCTTTGTATTACCTATGGACAGAGTCGTTACCGAAATGGTTTGTTAGTCACTGATCTTTCATTTGGTGCTTTAAATGTTGGCATCCAGCACAGCCGTCTTGATCTTTATTCAATAAAAACAGAACGTATTTTTTTTCTTACCATAAACTTGTAACTTACAAATATATAACATGTTCACCGAAATAACCGAAATAACTACTCTTCCAGCTGCTGTGAACATTTTTTTTTCAGTCTGAAAATGTTTGATATAAGAGCAAGAAACCAAAGGCATACCGTCCATCCACCGGAACTGTCGGTGTTATCACAGTAAACCTCAAATGGATCCGAATAACCATCTGGTTTGATCATGAAGACACCGGAAGAGTTATGGGATGAACATTGCCCCTGAACTTCTCTGCAATCTCTCGGATAAGCCGATTGTTGATAGAAGAAAAATGATGATGCACCTATGATGTTATGGAAAAAATACTTGATTGCATTAATTGTTAACTTTGCACATTTCAATGGTTTACGTATATAACATACAACACGTTCTTATTTCTACTATTCGAAAGACCTTACACCCGAAGTGTAGCAAACAATGTCTGACTTTAACACAGGAAATGCAGTTCACTATGTACTTTACACTTCAACAGACATATCTGACATGAGTTATGGCGACTATTTTGAATTGGAATGCCCGAAAACACCTTAAATCACCTTCCATTCTCGTCTACTAATACTTCAGACAAACGTCCAGCAAACCACGCCCCAATTCCTGTGTATATACTCCCGGTACTGTTAACATAATAAATCTAATGTTACAAGGGTTTAATTTTTATTTAAATTACATGTTTGGAATCAAGAGGCGTAAGCATCACTCACCTAATATCTTTCCATTAGTAGATCCATCACTTGTCTGTTGGGCACTCTAACCAAAGAAAAATCAATATATGTAAATGAATAACAGGAAAGTTACTTTGTTGTTTTTTTAACAATGGAATAGAGCAAAGAAGTTTATGGATAAAACATGATTCGAATCAGTGACCTCTGGATATCAAGCTCTGAAAAAGATTTCAAACTTGTTTGAAATCAGGTTTTCATTATATTACCGAGTCAATGTGAACTATGTGTCACATTTAAGTTAAGAAGTATTACTGGGAATACTTACTGGGCGAACTTGAAAAGATCAATTAAAAAACAATAGTGATCGGAAAGAAAATGTATTCCAATTGAACGGAGAGGACGAAGAGGGGGACGGATGATGCACACAAATCACTCGCCTTGCTTTTAGCTTTTCTCAAGTTGACCATTTCAAAGATATTTTCGCTAACAAGCTCACACATTTCTCTCTAAAACAACGGGAGGGGGAGGGGAAACATGTATCGCCAAGGCATGGAGTGTTTGAATCTATTTAGAAGTGTTAATACATATATTG